>CABFOV010004868.1:0-48212 GCA_902141375.1 Timema poppense | reverse complement strand
GGAAACAATCTGACATAAATAGTAGGAAACAATCTGACATAAGTATTAGGAAACAATCTAACATAAATAGTAGGAAACAATCGAACATAAGTAGTAGGAAACAATCTGACATAAATAGTAGAAAACTATCAAACCCACTTTTTCATATGGCATATTATTGTTTAGAACAAACTTTTTAAAAAAACATAAGTTTTCAGTTAATCTTCCCCCTTAAAAAAAGGTACACTTTTTTTTTTGTAATGTAAAACTCACCAGATATTCACTTAGAAATAAATCGTTGGAACAATTTTATAGAAATTTAAATTGTTCAATAAACTTCCCTTAAATTTTGGAGATAGAATTAAAATCACGGTTTGCCTTACAAGCACGACCACATAACATTTAAATATCAAGTTTGAACAAAATCCATCAAAAGCTATTTGGTCGTAGATCCAGGTACGTACAGATATACAAAGAGACGTAATAATAATAATTATTATCTCTTGTGAAAATATTTTTATTTTCTTTATTTTGGGATTCAAATAAACGTTAATAATTTGAACTAGAAAATGTTCACTATACAAACTTACTAAAATAGACAGAAAGCTAATCATTTGTATATTTCTCTTGCATGGTAAACTTGCTACAACAATAGCTTTGGTGATATTTTACATGAATCTAGCTCATACTTTTAGATAGAAATATTATAAACTAGTTAAAATTAACAACTGACATTTTATTTCAACAGTATTTTTGGTCTTTTTCTCAGCTTCTGTTTATCAGATTTTTATAAGACCAGCTTTGAAAGGTTTCTATATATTTATCAGACATGGCAGCCATTTTGAAAAAATTGGTGCCTATATAACACTGCTTTTCAACCCATCCAGTGCTCTAGCTCATACACTATGGGAAGCCGGTTCATAACTATACCTTTTGCTATCATAATTAGCCATTGTTTATCTAACAGTTTCTTGTCTATTTTTTTTTTTGTGAATAATAAACCTCACATACACGCTTCCCTGAGGTCTAAAATTGAATATTAATATATACTTTTAACATTGTATACGTAATATAAAATATATCTTGTTTGACAAACGTATAGTTGGTTAGTAGGACTTTATATGATGTAATAAAAAAAACTGATATGATTAAATAACGGCTACTATACTATTTACTAAAATGATTAAAACTAAATATGAACTAAATAATATAAATTTATTTTTATACTATTATTTTATTTTACCTCTGTGTTCATTTCCTATATTAGTTTTCTATTTTAACTATTCCATTCTATATTTTCTCTCTATTTATTTTAATATTAATTTCTCTCTTTAGTTTGAAAACTGTCTGCTTTCTTACATTTGAATGATTCTTCGATATTGTGATGACATTCTCAATTTAAAATTCAATACAGAGATGATTGTATATTTCAAATAACTCTTTATCTTTTCCAAGATACATATTGCTACCAGAAGTTTCCAGACTGGTTTCTAAAAAAGAGGATGATGGGCGAAAGTACTATACATCTTATATTTGTCAAATATATGGGAAAGTTTATTAAAACTGCTCACTACTCCTTTAATATATTTTATATCAAAATTAATATTAGAATATGTTGAGTTGTTCAAATGGTTTGCTAAATCTGTTATGTGAGGTGGCAAAGAATAAAAAAATAAATAAAAAACACTAATAAGTATGAAAAAATAAAACGAATGAAGTGGCTTCTAGCCTTGATTTTTAGGGGAAGAAAGAGGGGGGAAAGGTAGAGGAAATAAAGAGATTGTCCTGAAAATATATAGAAATACATTCCTAAATTGTAGTTTATTTTTTGTAGAGATAATTGAAACTACTGCCAAGGGTGTGGAAATATAATTTTTTCCAGGGGGATTTTCTATAAAATGTTACTATAGCCTTAGCCAATTAAAGTTTTATACATATTTCTGGAATCTCATGGGAAGGGGGCTTACATAAAATTATAAGGGGGTCTAGACCCCTCAAACTTCTTCTTTCTAAGTCCTTGACTTCTGCCTTGAATTGCTAATTTGTATTTGCAAATTGTCACATTAGACCATAGAAAAATAATGGATTTATATAGCGAGTAGATTAACATTTTTTCACGCCCCCTTTCTCCTGTATATTAATTTTCATTTTTGTTCCATTCTAAAATTTCTGTTTTATAGAACAGTGTATACGGGGTATTACTGTGAGATACTTACCGATAAAAGTAACATTTGACCCGTTAATTTCTAGTCCAACAAGTATAATATATTCAAATACCGTGGAAGGGAACAAAATATGTACCTAGTGTGATCTAGTCTTAACTAAATAGTTAAATAGTGGATACGAGTCCAACCATAAACAACGTAATTATTTTTTATTATCTTTTCTAACCTCTCCCCCCTTCCTCATGTAACACCAAGTAAAAATTTAGCCTACTCCACCGCCCTCCAACCTGCGTAACGTAGATTTTCACATTAATAGTGAATGTGAATATTTCATAGGAAAGCTTTTGTGAGACCGAAAGAGGTATTCAGATTTAATTCAGCTCAGAATTCATTTTAAATCCCAAATATAAATGATTTCAAAGAATTTTATAACAATTATTTTCCGTTAATAGTTACTGCACATATAAATGAATATTTGAAATACTAACAGCCTTTTTAAATATACTTCAAGCCTTGTAGATTTCTGAATATATTAATTTCTATACAGATGGGAACTGAAAAATATTATTATTTTTTCAACATTATTATTAAGGTAAAGTTCTGTGTTACGCAACACTGTGATTTACGCACCCTCCATCCATGTAAATATTAGTGCCCACCCCTCACCCTTTTGAACACCGTCACGTGGCTTATAATTGAGCTCTAAGCTACGGAGATAATAATATTATTATTATTATTAACACCGTGTCTTACTACCCGTTCGGGTTATTCGCACTTACGCTAATATGTAATGGTAGGGTGATTGTGAAATGAAAATGGAGGACCTACAGTTTAACGTGGAATCCGAACCACGATGGAGGCCTGGCATTCCCCACATTCACAAGATGTGATTAATACACTATGGCGATAAGATATTTTAAGGATAGTTAGGGGGAAGGGGGTATTATTGTGGACAAAGTAAGAACCTTATACTAAAAATGGTGGCAATCTAATCAAAGCAAATTTTGGAGAGTGTCAATGAAGAGTAAAAGTAACTAGAATCCGTAGGGATAGTTATTTTATAAAAATAAAATTAGAAATAATTATTAAACGAAATTCAAAGTATAGGAGGGAATAATATATTTAATATTTTATCTAGTAACATATAATAGGGGGGTGTACAATAATCACCCATATAAAACAAATGAGGGGGGCATGTTTCCCCCTATTCTAGCACTAATTGGAAGACAAAAGTAGCTGTCAACAGATAACTAATAACAGTTTTATTTATGAACCCGAAGAAGCTGACTGTGACAGTGAAAGATTGTCTTTAGGAATGTGTTTATTAGTTTGCTTAGTGTTTTATCTCAACAACTTCTACTCCACCGCCACTTAGGTAAGGTTTTCTGACTTTATCAACAATTTTTTTTCACCACTGGGAATTACTTTCCATTGTATGCATACTATTTAATTATTATTATTATTTAGAACCAGGTGTTACTATCCGTTCGGGTTATACGCTTTAAGTACTAATTACGCTAATGTATTAGGAATTGGGAAGGTTGAATTAAAGGAAGTGAACCCGCATTTGCGTGGAGGTAGAGTGGAAAACCATTTAGGAAAAACTACCCCCAGTTCACCCGACCGAGATTCGAACCTCGATCTCCCCGTCCTCAGCAGTCGGGCTCAACACGATTAGCGCGTTAGCCAACTACGCCACCGAGGCGGGTTATTTATTTACTAAGCCAAAAATAGGTTAGGGATTAAAGAACGTGTACCCACATTAGCGTGGAGGGAGAGTGGAAAACCATTTAGGAAAAACCCATTTCAATGCAGCAGATAAGAAAATGAACCCCTGTCTCCACGTTATCGACAGCCCATTCTATCACGAGAGCACCTTAAAGGCTTTGACCATGCATCCGGCCAAGTGGTTTTTTCCTCCTAATGTGAACTATGATTTAGCCTCATGCTATATTTCAAATAATTTATTAATCATTATCACCACGTCTTATTACCTGTTCAGACTATACGCATTTAGGATAATTACTCTACTAAGGCAGGGGGGGGGGAAGGAATAATATCAGAGGTAATCTACCAGCATTTGCATGGAAGAGATAGGGAAAACATTTTAGAAAAAAAACACTTTTAGTAGACCAGACCGGGACTCGAATCCTATTTTTCCTGTCATCGGTGGGCCAGTCTAACACGGAGAGTGATGGCTTAAAACATTTAGCCACTGAATTGGCTCTATTCCAGATAACATTTATAGGATGTAAGAGCTAGTTTAAGAAAACTTATAACAGTTAATTATTTAAATTGATTTGAACATGACATTTAGACACGGGAATCGAATCTTTGACTTTGGCTTAGCACGCTGATGCTCTACCACTGAGATATCCATAACTCGTCCTGTAGAGTATTGTCTCTCTTTGCCAAAGGTACCATGCTCGATTATCTTGTTCTAATATCATTTTTAAACTAAATTTGATTGATTGAATTTTGATCAGCTTAATACAGATATTCCATTTGTCCAATGATTACCAACTGGTGTATTGATATTCATTAACATGCTTAATTTGACAAACAAAGTAGCTAATTATTACACTTTACTCATTCCTTTAATTTTGTGATATTTGCTTCATTTTTTCATTTTTTCACTTTTCATATTTTTATGTTGTTCTAACAACGCCTCTGTTTTGGCTTAGTAGTTTAAGCTAGTTAGCTGGCTGTAACATGAGACATCCGCGCCAGATAACGAGCCCTCATTCGAAGAGTTCATTAGCGAAGAATAATTTTATGAAGCCTATGGCTTTCTGCAGTGTTCTTTGTCTCTCCAAATACTGCGGTCAACTGAGGGTGTGTATAGTCGGTTCTGATACAGGATAGACTCTCGGGACACTTACTGGGTAGGGTGTAGTTTTTGAGACGTTTACATATAATTTGTATTATTAATACAATAAAGTCGGTATTATCTGTCCTGGTTCTCGGTGTTAAAAATTGCCTTTTAAAATAAACAAACCAGTTTATATCCATTGGTAATTAATAAAATAGATCGATCGCAAACTTCCTGCAACTTTTACAGTGGAGACAACAAAGCATAACTGCTATGCATGTGGTTGGCGTGTAATACATTACTATTGGTCGGTGTAGATGGCAGAATTGTTTTGATTTGGCTGGAAACAGAAGCTGTGTCAAGGGAGGTATATATAGCAGCACTGTTTTGATAAGGCTGGGAACAGAAGCTGTGTCAAGGGAGGTGTAGATAGCAGCATTGTTTTAATTTGGCTGGAAACAGAAGCTGTGTGAAGGAAGGTGTAGATAGCAGCACTGTTTTTATATAGCTGGAAACTGAAGCTGTGTCAACGAAGGTGTAGATAGCAGCACTGTTTTGATATGGATGGAAACTGAAGCTGTGTCAACGAAGGTGTAGATAGCAGCACTGTTTTGATTTGGCTGGAAACTGAAGCTGTGTCAACGAAGGTGTAGATAGCAGCACTGTTTTGATTTGGCTGGAAACTGAAGCTGTGTCAAGGAAGGTGTAGATAGCAGCACTGTTTATATATGGATGGAAACTGAAGCTGTGTCAAGAGAGGTGTATATAGCAGCACTGTTTTGATATGGCTGGAAACAGAAGCTGTGTCAAGGGAGGTGTAGATAGCAGCACTGTTGGATTTGGCTGTAAACAGAAGCCGTGTCAACGGAGGTGTAGATAGCAGCACTGTTTTGATATGGCTGTAAACGTAAGCTGTGTCAAGGGAGGTGTAGATAGCAGCACTGTTTTGATTTGGCTGTAAACGTAAGCTGTGTCAAGGTAGGTGTAGATAGCAGCACTGTTTTGATTTGGCTGGAAACAGAAGATGTGTCAAGAGAGGTGTGCGCGATTTAGTCAAATGAAATGCGTGCGCACTACTATAGGCGTGGCAGTTGGACAGTGAAGTGCACTGTGACATTTGTTATGAGTGTGTGGAAGGGTTCCTTACATGTGTTTATATCAGTGGTTGGTGTTCTTTTACTGTACACTATAGTATTGTAACTCTATTGTTTTCAGATGCAGTAATTTTATCACAGTACTATATGTACATTGCTGTACATGTTTGTGCGTTTTAGCTTTGAAGATGAGTGGCAAAAAAAAGCAAAAAAAAAAGGTTTTACCAATGGATGATAAATTTCGTGCGATTCAAAGACTTTATTTTTGCGGCAAAGAAAATTTCACCGTAGTTAGTCGTTGTAAAGGAGTGAGGTGGAAGACTGGAAATAAAATCTTGTGGACATTTAAAAATTGTGTGCTAGCCAAGCATCCGGTAGTGGAATTCCATATTTTCCGGCTTTTCCGCTATCCGGCCTGGGGTACCGTCACCTTTGGTCGGATAGTCACGATTCTAGTCAAGGACATATACATATTACTTTTCTCGGTTGTTGGGAGAGGTTCTCTTGAAAATGTTACTACTGTATAATTATCGCCAATAAAAGTTTTGATACGTATATATTTAGCCCCCCTCCCTCCAATGCAATACTCTATAAAATTCCAAAGGGGTCACCTTACCCCAGTTCTACTTTATCCAGTACGACACCTTAGTTTAATCGCTAGCGATTCTGTTTGATAATGTAAAGGTCCCGGGTTCAATTCCTGCCATGGCCAAATATGTATCGTATATGAAACGTGGGTTTCCTCTTTCAACGTGATGAATTAATTTCCAGGGGACAGAAAATTTGAGTCTGTTCTAGATTTAAGCTAGTTTGTAATTCATGTGATCAAAAAACCATTAGGTTTAACAGAGTGAAAGCTAAATACTTCAATTAAAAATGATATTTATTTTTCAATAAAATCGTCAAAACGGAGATTTGTAAAATATATTATACAGCATCAGGTATGGATCAGATTTTTTTTCTTTTCTTTTAGGACCTTATATTACTACATATCCAAGCTACGGTCACTGAAATACCATATCAGAGTAGCTATGTAATCACGTGACGAGCTCTAAGACAATCACCATTTTTCAGTCTAATCAGCATTGTCCGTTTGGCGTGACTTGAAATAACATCAGAGTTTTCTTTCCCGCACATAAAATTCTGCTTGTAAGACCCATTTAAATTTCAAAACCTACTTACTTAATATGTGCGCATCTGCTCAAAAGAGAGATACAAACGGACATCTGCATCTAATGTAATGCGATTATTTGAAATAACTCTTTTAAGTGGCGAGTGCTTGTCTCGCTATCGTTTTGTCTTTATTTGTCTCACAACACGACACAATAATTGAAACGCATCCATTATTAGATTTATCTTAAATATATATTTACAAGAAACTCTATTGTGTGAGCCACACAAGCGATTCATACCGACCGAGCGGCCGCCCCTGTTAGTGAGGATAGTGCCAACATTTGGGGATAAATTGTGTCATGTAGTCAGCATGACTCTTTATTCTCAGTTTTTTAAACAAGAGCTGCTACGTCTTTATTAAAGTAGCCCCTCATTTTTCTTCACCAGCCTGAGTTTGACGTCGTTCTATATCCACATATACATTTTGGAAGCGCCGGGAATCGAACCCAAGCCAGGAACTATCGCCACTAGTCCACAAAGTTGGTCATGTTATGTTTATCAACTAGAAAATTAAAATATATCGGTAATCAGCTGTTTCTAATTTGTGTTGTGGGTCAAAATAAGTTTTCTTTATATTTTCAGTGAACGTGGGAATTAAGACATTTTTGTGCAAAGATATATTATTATTACTATTATTATTATTAGCACCGTGTCTTACTACCCGTTTGGGTTAGACGCACTTACGCTAATGTGTAATGGTAGGGTGATTGTGAGATGAAACGGAGGACCTACAGTTTAACGTGGAATCCGAACCACGGTGGAGGCCTGGCATTACCCACATTCACAAGATGTCCTGTCAGAGGTGAAGGAAGGGTTTGGTAATCAGATAAATCTGTGCCGGGGTCCGAGGATTGAACCCCGGACCCCTGGCACAGAAGTCTGACACCTTACCCCTAGACCGCCAGGTCACCCACACAGATATATTAATTACCCTATTGTGTTAGGGACGAGTAAGGTTAAGTTTAGAGGAAGTGTATCCACATTCTTGAGGAGGGAGAGTGGAATAAAAACCCAGGATAAACCACCCTCAGTACACACGAGACCCAACCAGTACTCCAACCCATATATCCTTGTTAACGGCAGTCTAGTTTATTGTGATAATGACGCTTTAGACCATACGAACACCGTAGTGGGGTCTTTAGCGTTTTTAATGGCTTTGATCCACTTACGTTTTAGAGAAGTGAATATCTGTGAAAACTTTGTAAGCGCTTTTCAAATGGCAACCGATGTTCCGCTAACAATATTCCGTTCATGAGTCTCTTGGTGTAACGTAACCTGCACACTGCGTATGGCTCTTCAGGAGGAAGAAGTTAAACCGTGGTAAGAACATCTAAATCGTTAATCATGATTAAAGTTAAACACAATATAGAGCCGCATAGATTTAAATGGCGTTAGACTTTGTGGTCCCCAAGGCTAATGGTGGCTGAATTGGTTTCTCCTTCGTTCTATTCTATTCTTCCTTATTTCTTGTTCTACACCTTTTCTCTCTTTTATTTTGTCTTCTTGTTCGGTTAAAATGTCTTGCGAGCACTTATCTCTTTATAGCTAGCTTATTGTTAAGTCTGTGCTTGAGATAACTTCCGGCACTTATTAGAACTCTTATTACCGTCGCGTGCTACCGCGACACATAAGAGCAGGCTTTTGGAATTATGAACATTATTTTTATGTTACACTTTCTTGAATAGAGAAGGCAAATAATATCTCTATGCGCAACGTAGCTTACTGCCTCTTTGGACGATCCGCTTGTTTACATAGTGGATTAGGAATAAAGGATGTAGAATTTACACGTATAGCCTTATTTTTGTTGAAAAAGCATAATATAAAAAATTTTAGCAGCCAGAATTGATAACATTTTACGATCTTATTACTGTTTGTTTTATAGGACGGTGACTTGGTGGTCTAGGGGTAAGGTGTCGGACTTATTTGCTGGGGGTCAGAGGTTCAATCCTCGGTCCCGGCACAGATTTATCAGATTACCAAACCCTTCCTTCACCTCCCAAATACAGACTTACCTGATATAGACCATCTCTCTGATAGTAAACAAATTCATATGTCTCACAAACAGGTAAATATTGCACTTATCTAATATATTATATATTTAGAATACTATACTACAAACAGTTTTATATTTTTCATAATTAGTAATCATGTCATCAAATGTAAGACCATAGAACTATAAATTTAATGGCCATCTTATTAAACTCTTATCATAATATTTAACCGCCTCTATATTGTATCATCCATATCAGTGGTCACGTGGTCTAAGGCGCTACTTTCGCAGTAGACTAGACTTCCGATGACGGGGAGATCGAGGTTTGAATCTTGGTCGGGTGTAATGAGGGCTATTTTTTCAAAGTGGTTTTACATTCTCCCTCCTTGTAAATGCGGGTAAACTTCCTTTAAATATTTCCTTCTTAATCCATAACATCATTAGTGTAATTAATACATAAGGGTAAAAGCCGAATGTATAGTAAGAAGCTGTGCTAATAAAAATGTCTTACTACCCGTTCGGGTGATACCCATATGTAGTAATTACTCTAATTGCTAAGGATGTGGAAGGTTAAAACCCACCCACAATTTTGTGGATAAAGAGTGGAAAACAATTTAGGATAAAACCCTAACAGTATCCCCGACATGGATTAATACCCTGATATTCTTATCGTTGACAGTTCTACAGTAGCCCCATAGCTTCTTTGGTGCTGACTGACAGCTCACAGCTGAATTTTGGCAATCAATATTTAGGTATATACCTAAATTTTGACTGTCAGAAGTGACATAAGCTTAACACATGTTTTTGCAGATCATATGGTTCGGCGTAGGGATACATATTTTGATCTGGTAACTTTTCAAAGCTGTCAGTCAGCACCAAAGAAGCCATGGGGATACTGTATATATGATTAGAGTGATGCACTAGACCATTCGACCACCAATATGAGTAAAAAAAAAATTTAATAAACAGAGACAAAAAAAAGAGAATATGTAATGCCTATTTTTCTCAGAGTGAAATAAATATATTATATGGACAAAAGTAGGAAGGGAATAAAGAATAACAGATACTTGAGGATACTTTCCACGTTTTTAATGGGTTTTTTGGGGGGAGAGGGGTAGAGGGAGAAGGAAAAGAAGGAATACTATTCGGGGCTAAAGATTTGGGGCGAATAAGAAGGTTTTTGGTTAGGGTTTGGCAGTTGTGCCGAGATGGTTATATCTCCAATTTGTCAGCACTAAGACAGCGGGAATAAAAGGGAGTAAGGATTTTTGTGGATATTTATAGCCATCTGTTTAGAATGACGTCTCGTAAGTAGGGTGGATAGAAAACAATGCAAGAGATTGAGCGAGAACGTTTGGAGCAGATTCTAGAGGAATAAAAATGGGTCATGCTTATATTAAAATATAGAAAATATATGTTTTCAATAAAATTTAAATATTTATACCATTTTATATTGTAGTACTTTTATGTATTACACAGACTACATGATATATATTTTTCATCGATTGAGATTATTAAAATTTAATATGCATGGAATTAAGCCCTTAGTATTTTTACATAAACAAACCGACGATGCTGATAACTTTATTTTATGGCAGCCATCCTCAAAGTATTACTTCCAAGAAAATGATTGATTTATCAATTCATGCGTTGTACACATATACAATTTATAAATAAACAATATATTTGTATAATATTTTTGCACCGCGTCACATTATTATTATTATTATTATTATTATTAGCACCGCGTCTTACTACCCGTTCGGGTTATACGCACTTACGCTAATGAGTAATGGTAGGGTGATTGTGAGATGAAATGGAGGACCTACAGTTTAACGTGGAATCCGAACCACGGTGGAGACCTGGCATTCCCCACATTCACAAGATGTCTTGTCAGAGGTGAAGGAAGGGTTTGGTAATCAGATAAATCTGTACCGGGACCGAAGATTGAACCCTAGCCGCCAGCATAGAAGTCTGACACCTTAACCCCTAGACCGCCAGGTCACCGTCACACTATTAATTAGGGTTATACGCTTATATAGGTCTACTAATTACGCTAATTGTTTTAGGGATTAGGAAAGTTATATTTAAAGGAAGCTTAACTGCGTTTCGTGAAAGAAGAGCAGAGAAACATTTAATGAACCACCCTCGACACACCCGATCGTGATTAAACCCCGATATTTCCGTCTGTTGCTAGATTGATGCCCTAGACTGTGCAGCCACCGAAGCAGTTTTCAACTATAATTTATATTATTTGTGCACTTAAATAGCTAGTATGAACTAAAATGTATATCGGTTTAATATGATAATAAAAAAATATTTCCTTAAAACAAAACTATATTCTAATGGTTTTTTTTCTATTCGAGTAGAATAATTTGTTAGAAAAGAGAAGAATTTGTTTTCAACCAAAACATTTTTTTAAATGTATTATCCATACTAATATTATAAAGAGGAAAGTTTTGTTATTTTGTTTGTAATGTATAAACTCAAAAACTACTGGACCTATTTTAAAAATTCGTTCATCAATATAAAGCTATATTATCAGCGAGTAGCATAGGTTATATTTTATTTTGAAAATTTAATTATTTTTTTTTGAAAATTTAATTTACTCCTCATAAAAATGTCGATAGTCACTCATATCTCATGATAAAGTATGATTATTCAATATGTGTGTTGAAAATAATAATGCGTGGTGGGGGAGGGGAGGGGTAAGGGTCTAGTTGCAAATAAACTGACACACCAATGAGGTGTATTTTTAAAATTTTTAAGGCTACATAGATCCTCTCGTACACATATTATATACGGAAGTGTGTGAATGGGAGTAGTTAGACTAAGATCCCCCCTACCCCCCATTAGATACGAGAGGAGGTGTGAAAATCAAAATGATAAAACACATGTAAATAATCTCCGGTACCCTAAATAGGGTTTCCAGCCCCAATCTCTTAATTTAGTCTATTGTTAGTCTGGGACCTCAATAGTGTTTTCACTTGTTTGGGTAGTATTACATTAAGAAAATATTTTTTTAAAATAGATTTGGGTACACCATTATTGTTTTACTCTTGAGCATCTAAATTTATTTCACTAGCAATAAAGTAATCTGTTTTTTTTTAAGATTATTAAAAAGCTTCTGTGTATAACCCGAACGGTTAGTAAGACGCGGTGCTAAATAAATAAAAATAAGCTTTTGTGACAGTGCATTTATTTTAGATATTTAACGTAAACGTTCTTAACCAACTGATTATATCAACCCACGAATTAAAAATTACTTATATCTATATATTTATCACCACGTCTTACTACCTGTTCGGGTTATACGCTTTTAAGTACTAATTACTCTAATGGATTAGGACTTGGGGAGGTTGAATTAGAGGAAGTGAACCCGCATTTGCGTGGAGGTAGAGTGGAAAACCATTTAGGAAAAACCACCCCCAGTTTCGAACCTCGATATCCCCGTCCTCAGCGGTCGAGCTCAACACGACAAGCGCGTTAGCCAACTACGCCACCGAGGCGGGTTACTTATATCTAGAATATACGGACCCACAGCCATTAATTTACTACTATTAAAATGTAAACCCACATTTCACCAATGATGCATTTTTTGGCCATTTTAGGAATTGAACCTGGGGCTCTTAACTCAGTTTTTTAAACGTATGTAATTACTGACCGGGAGAGACATGAGACATGGCATTCAGTTCGGTCGCTTATAAGTAGAGTATTGGACACTCTGGTGACGTATAGCGTTGCCCAGGGTCACCCAGGGTACATCTATGGAGGTTGGATACACCTACCCGCAATCAGACGATGTGATGATATAAAATATGGTGGTGTGGGATAGTGGAGGTCATAAATCTAACTTAACTCAAAATTAACTAAACACTGGCGATCGTTGGGCTAATTCCCCTTAAGAGAAAATTACCCAAGGTACAAGCTGGGAATCGAACCCGGGACTCCTAAGCTCGTAGCAATATGCAACGACCATTACACCAGAAGGGACGGATCTCAGCTTAATAGAGACGAACATGCTACCGATTGAGATAATATGTCGGACTACAGGTTATTGGTGACACAAAATAAGATAAGGGAATAGGACGATGAGTTACTTTACTTTGAAAGAATGGGCCCTAACGTTGTTAAAAAAAATAAACACAGTACACATCCTTGGGAATAGAATCTACAGTAGCCCCATGACTTCTTTGGTGCTGACTGACAGCTCACAGCTGACTTCTGACATGTCAACATTTAGGTATATACCTACATTTTGACTGTCAGAAGTGACAGCTGCTAAACACATGTATTTGCAGATCATATGGTTCGGCGTAAGGATACATAATTTGTTCTGGTAACTTTTCAAAGCCGTCAGCTGTGAGCTGTCAGTCAACACCCAAGAAGTCATGGAGCCTGTATATGTATCTCGAGTAAAGTTAGAATATGCAAGTACCTACCAAATCATCGGAAACTGGGTTGAAGCAATATTTTATTATAAGGACATAGTGACAGATACAGACGTCACATTTTCTTTTGTGCTCTTCAGTATGAACATGATACTACTGTACCAGCTAGAAATTACTTTGACTATACATATGTGCTGGATTATCTCTCTTCATTAGTCTAATACTGTTATATTTGTTCCTCTGATTAATTAGCTTCACAGAATATCTGCTGATATTGACAAACCCCGCTAATACACAATGGCGTAGGTCCACTGGCTTTCTGCAAAAACCATACATGTTCATATTTATAATCTTGATCTCTAAAATGTATTGGATGTACTTGGAGTCCTTTGAAATGTTGTGCTGGAGAAGAATTTTGAAGCTCAGATAGACAGAGAGGGTGACAAATTAACATGACCTAAGAAAGGTCCGTGAAGTTGGCAGCACCACTAAAGGTACAAATTCTGAAACCTATGCCAATATTTAGTGGTGAATTTGTGCCACAAGAATATCCTATCCCCATAATTTGTGCCCCCATAGTTTTTGTGAAAACTTTAAAAAACTGTGGGTGCTGCCAACTTCACGTAGCAGCACCCACAACGGCACAAATTCTGAACCGTAAGTCAATATTTAGTGCTGAATTTGTGCCACAAGAATATCCTATCCCCATAATTTGTGCCACCATAGTTTTCGTGAAAACACCTAANTGCTGCCAACTTCACGTAGCAGCACCCACAACGGCACAAATTCTGAACCGTAAGTCAATATTTAGTGCTGAATTTGTGCCACAAGAATATCCTATCCCCATAATTTGTGCCACCATAGTTTTCGTGAAAACACCTAAAAACAGTGGGTGCTGCACAAAAACTATGATGACACAAGTTACGGGGATGGGATATTCTTGTGGCACAAATTCACCACTAAATATTGGCATAGGTTTCAGAATTTGTGCCGTTAGTGGTGCCGCCAACTTCACGGACCTTCCTCTTAGTGGGTGAGAAGAGAACCATTTAAGACGTGATTCACGTGGGTCGGATACATCCATGGGATGAATTGTCTTCTGAATGACGTCAGAGAGGTAGAGGGAAAGAGGAAGAAGGAGGATTCAAATATTGGATGACCTTAAGGAAAGAAAGTTCTAGGAGCTAAAGAAGGAGACAGAGGACAGGGTGCATTGGTGGTCTAAATTCACTAAAAAAAGGAATGATGCTATCCTAGGACAGAACACATAATGATATTAATATAGGATACCAAGAGGTAGAAAAACATGCTATCCGCAACAAAAATCTATTTTTTATATTATCTAGATCAACATAAAATATATTTTGTTATTGCTAATAACGTTTACCAGAAATCTTAAACGATTAGCAAACATTTGTACAAATACCATGTAATTTAAAAAGTATTTTGTTTCTTCAATATATGGCTAACGCAAAAATTGAGGCACTAGGTATAAACATGTTTTATTAACATTAAAAACATTACAGATTAAACTTTCTTTAAATTAAAAGAATTACTTAAACTATGAAGTCAGCACATTTTTAACTACATTTGACTTAGGAGTTTGGAGTAATGAGATTGATAAATTTAATTAGAGGCTAGAAATATAAATCTTACCTTCTTCAACTAAAAAAAAAGTTTTATAGGGCCACAGCAGAACGTTTTGAGATAACTGGTTATTTATATTTTTGTGTTTTTTCAATCATCTTAACCATCACCACCATGGTAAATATTGTTGGGCTAAGATATTTCCCTTAAAGTAAACATAATCATTAATTAGGGTTTTACGTTATTTCATTAGGATTGACCGAGATGAAAGGAGGAACTAAAGATGATTTAATAAGAGTAAGTTGGTAAAGTTGTTCTATGGGTGTGAAAGAGAACTGCGATGGAGAATACAAGTGTCCTTGATGTATAAGGAAGTATTGCACAGGGCGTTATTAGTAACCATTGTCACATACACAGTAGAAACATGGATATTTAATGTAAGATAGACTAGGAAAGGGGAAGCCGTTGGAATTAAGTTTGTGATGATTATTTTAGCTATTACGAGGAGAAACAAGATTAGGAATGAAGTTATCCAGGGAAGAATAGGGGTACTGGGAGTACATAAGATAGCAGAGGAAGCAATACAGAGATGGTATGGACATGTAATGAGGGTGTTGGAATACACGAGATAGCAAAGGAAGTAAGACTGGGATGTCATTTGCATGTATTAAGGATGAAAAATAGATGATGTTAAAGAAACTGTTAGGTAATGAAATATGTAGAAAAAATACTGCAAGAGAGGCCAAGAAATAAATAGGGAGATCAGATAACAGAAAATGTGAAATTAAGAGGAGACAAATTAAAAATTAAAGAAGGAACAATTGTGGAAGGGTGACCTGGTGGTCTAGGGGTAAGGTGTCAGACTTCTGTGCTGGCGGCCGGGGTTCAATCCTCGGTCCCGGCACAGATTTATCTGATTACCAAACCCTTCCTTCACCTCTGACAATACATCTTGTGAATGTGGGGAATGCCAGGCCTCCACCGTGGTTCGGATTCCACGTTAAACTGTAGGTCCTCCATTNNNNCTTCACCTCTGACAAGACATCTTGTGAATGTGGGGAATGCCAGGCCTCCACCGTGGTTCGGATTCCACGTTAAACTGTAGGTCCTCCATTTCATCTCACAATCACCCTACCATTACACATTAGCGTAAGTGCGTATAGCCCGAACGGGTAGTAAGACGCGGTGCTAATAATAATAATAATAATAATAATAATAATAATAATAATAATAATTGTGGAAGAATAGAGAAAGATGGAGGCATTTTACTAAAATGACCCGGCTTCAAGCTGGAAACAGTTGCTGATGATGATTTAACTGGGTGTTTTGGTCATGTACGTACTGTGAATAGGTAATTTATTTATCAGCCTCTTGACATATTTGTCCATCCTAACTGCCTTCATGCTGGTTTTACGTGGACAGGGGAGGAGTTTGGTGGTGGTTGGATCATACAACCGGGACCTTTGAGAGGAATTTTATCAGGGGGCACAAGTTTTTTCAGGCCTTCTTCTATTTTCAATTAAATATGTCTTAAAATAAATGTTACAGGACTTTACACGGACTTTCTCACTGCATTGATTAAAACTGAATCTATTTTCTCAAAATTCATCATGTGAAACTAAATAATATATACTAGCAAACCCGAGCTATTTTAGACATTTTATTAGAGGTTGCACATCTTATAGTTATCGTATTGCTATTAAATTCCTCATTTATAAATTTATAACTTAATAAATATGGGTAAATTAATTATATCTGATAAAAAAGAAATAAAACTTAAAATTAAAATAATATATACTTTTGTATCTTAAAAAAACAATAAAATAAATATATTACACCTATATTAATAAGTTAGTAAAAGTATTAATAGTAGAAATACAGACGCTAGTCTCCAATACATGCAAATATTTTATGAGATTCCAGTAAATTTCAATGGCACTTTTGGACCTCCGGGCCCGGGTTTGATGTACCCCTTTCACCCCCTTTTATAGGGCCTGCATACATCCACAAAATAACTAACAATAATCATCACCAGGCTTTGTTTTCTGATTCCTTAATGAGGTATGTTACTAACTTTAGGTTCAGTTTACTATCTCACATGTAAACCGTAGCTCGTATGATACGCTTCAAGCTTGCTAGGGAGTTCAATGATTGGGCTGAAGAGCTGTTTTCAGAGATTATATTAAAATTAGCCATTTTATTATAATTATTACTACTATGCCATTCTTAAAATTATAAGTCATGTATTTTTAAGGTATGATGGAAGTGGAGGCAATCTAATTACAGTATTTTTACACTGTTTATACCAAACAATTTTTAAACAAAGATAAATAAAATATTACCGCTGTTCAGACTTTTAGTTTAATTTTACACTCATAGTAATCCAATCAGTTCTTGTTTATTGGTAGGAGTATTATTATTTGGACTAAGACTTTTTAAATTAAATATGTGTACAGTGAATCTTAATATTCATTCCGACATTTAACTTTTTAAAAAATCCGTAATTTAATTCCATAGCCAGAAAGATATAACCACCGGCAACCTACGCTGTATATTAGGGAAGAAAGTGCCAACATTTACGAATAAAGGTTGTCATATGGTCATCATAACGATTCCATAGACCGCTTACCTTAGTTTTATAGACCGGAACTGCTAATTATGTTAGTCCAGTATCTTAAAATTTGTCCTCGTAAGGTTGAGTTAAGACCACGTTCCATACCCAGCGCTTCGCATAAAAATCTGCAGGCGGCGGAGATCATTCCTCTGGATACGTAACCAGGAATTATGATTACTATAACATGGAGGAGGTTTCGGGTTAACTGCATATTAACATTGATGGGGGTAGAGAAATATGCATCTGCGTGTCAGGGGAGAAGAAAACTGTTTATTACACCCAGCTGACATTCGAACCCCAACCAGCAAGTCAACAGCAAACCAGAGTGGAACAGGAGGACGTCTTATATTGCCTGTGCATCGATGTGGGTTACGATGATATATAAACAAAAAATATGAAACTGTAAAGGAAATAAAGGGATATTGGATATTAATATTCGTCTCAGATAAAAAGAGTTTTTATTTTAAATTCTCGTTTATTCTTTATTAAACAAATTTAAAATAAAAATACTCCCAATGGTTTGTTTATGGTCATCTCATCCTGATCCATTTATAAACAAAACATCTTACATATATACTACAATTAATATGAGAAACAAACAATTAAATACTAAACAAAATTACTTATTCTATATTTTGTGGTGTCATAAGCAGAACCAGTTTCTTTATAGCAACGTGTAGCTCGAGAACATCTACTTTTTTTATATATACATCAAAAAATATCTCCTTTCTCATCTGTGGCTTGAAGCCTCATTTCTGAACTTTAGCAGTGGCTTTTCGTACGTCATTTGCAGCAGGTCAGCATTTCTCTTACTTAATACGCGGACGTGATAGAGGGAAGAAATGTTAGATAACAAGAAAAAGAGAGATAGTAAAAAATATTAAATATAATTGTGGAACAAAAAATGACAAAATAAATAAATAAAACAAATTGTTATAAAAAATAAAGATAAAAAAGCTACCAATGTCTAAAAAGGAGGGGGGATTGAGTAGTTAAAAATAAATATATTGAAATTATTACCAACTATTAAGGTGTGATATATTTTTTTATGGTTAATAAAGTAGGGTTTAAACTAAATAAATAAATTTAAATATAGTAAAATTATTACTTATGATTAATGTGGAGTATTATTATTATTATTATTATTATTATTAGCACCGCGTCTTACTACCCGTTCGGGTTATAAGCACTTACGCTAATGTGTAATGTTAGGGTGATTGTGAGATGAAATGGAGGACCTACAGTTTAACGTGGAATCCGAACCACGGTGGAGGCCTGGCATTCACAAGATGTCTTGTCAGAGGTGAAGGAAGGGTTTGGTAATCAGATAAATCTTTGCCGGGACCTAGGATTGAACCCCGGCCGCCAGCACAGAAGTCCGACACCATACCCCTAGACCGCCAGGTCACCCTTAATGTGGAGTAAAATTTAAGAAATTAAAAATATGCAAAATAAAAAATGACTAATTATTAAAGAGTGATTGAAACGTATTTTTAAAATAAGGTAATTAAATAATCATTTATCTTTAAAGTAGGGTGTTAGCTAAAAAAAAGTTGGTAAAATTCTTAGTAATGACTAAAGAGGGCTGAAACAAAATGTGGAAATTAAAATATTAAAATAATTACTAATGGGTAAAGAAGGGCTGAAATTAAGCAAAGGCACCAACAAACTTAGGTTACATTAATATAGTAATAATGGTGATATTTTGAAGAGTAAAATAAATTTATTAAGAAAGTTATACAAAATATAGCAAGGATTATGGAATATTTGATAAAACATAACATGAAATATAAGAGTAAAACACATGAAAAAGTGTTCGAAAGAAAAAAAGGATTGTGTACACAGAAGAGCAAAAATAAGATAATGGAAACATTTAAACTAGCTTGTATTTTAAATAAAGAAGCATTAAGCTCTTATAATTAATCTACGTACATTAGAGAAATTATGACGCTATTATAAAAATATTTCCGACAAAAACAATGTGGTTGATTTCTAAACAAAATAATTGAACTGTAGGTTTGGAGAAAATAATCACTAAACCTCCGAACTGTCTCTGGGTTTTAATCGCATATCACACACTCTTTTTTTTTTATCAGACCAGACAACTATAAAATTATATTTTATGACTATTAGTAATACAACTTCATGGTTCTTTGTGTACACCCTAAAAATTATTACACACACTGTGTGGACAAGCAAGTGAGTTGACTTAGACGATTTTTCACCTCAGAGCTTAAGACGACCATTTATATTTGATCTTCAATCAGTATGAGCATTCATAGAAAGGCGACTGAAACTTTTGTTCAATATATGTTTTGTTAATTTAATGGAATCGTAGTTTAATTTTGTTATTTTTTAAAAATAAAATAGAAAATGTTCAGCTTTGATTCCTAATTGGCAAAAGTTTAGAGTTTGTTATTATGATTTGAAGTTTTGAGAGTATTTTAACTTTATGTTTGTTTGAAAATGATGGAGGAAACTGGTTTTCATGATAATTCCACTAGTAAATTGGTTTCTCAGCAAGATACGTATAATATATTTAAAGTCTTGAGAAAGCTCTGACCTAGGATTTGAATGTTAAAAATTTAGAAAGAAGTTCTCTCAGATGATCTTCAGTTGTTCTAAATGCCCATATACAACAATTTCCACAAAATCGCTCCCCCTAGCTCCCACTACGAGGAGCTATCAAGCATTAAGCTCTATTCACCCTGGGAAGTAGACTCCTCGCTAAAAAAAACTTTTATGCGCGCGTTATGTGTCGTACGACACACGACGGTAAGAGTCGTAGCGCCTCGTAGATACATTTTATGCACGCGACATTTGCCGCGCGTCAAAAGTAAATGGTCCGGTACTCCACATAGACTTTCTCGCTGCGTTGTTTAAAAATGGAGACAATTGATCAAAATTCGTAAAATATGTGGAATGATTTAATTTACCTTATCAAACCCGAGCAAAAATTACGTTATACTTATGTAAAACATTTTTTGAGTCTCGGTTTTATATTTGTTGATTCTATTTTTAAAGAATTTATATCCCCATTTGTATATTTAGATCCCGCAAAAAATGATTGATAATGTGTTCACAACGGTCAATACTTTGTTATAAAATTTTGGCTTCCGGTTTAAATCCTCGACATTTTATTAGATGTAGCACATTTTATGGTTATCGCTTTGCTATTGAATTCCTCATCTATAAATTTAGACCAATAAAATAAAATATAAATCTTGATTATTGAGTCTAAAATGATAGAGATCAATCATTGCTGTACAAACAGGAACTTCTCTCTTCACCCTTAAGGAAACTACCCTTAATTTTAGGATGAGATATCCAATTTAAAAAAAAATCGGGGTAACCCTATTAAAACCTTAGATACCAAGTTTTAGCCTGCTCGGTAAAATAGTTTAGGCTCTACTTTGAGGTACAGAGAGACATAAAAATGAACAGATGGACAGACGGATGGACAGACAGACGGATAGAGTGACATACAGTAATGGAAAAACTAATTTTTTCGGATTCGGAGGATTATGAAATATCGAAATTCATCAAAATCTTGAGTTATATCTTTTAGACGATCACAGTAATTTCTCTACCTGTAAGTTAACGCGAAAGTAAAAATTAAGAGAAGAAAGAAACACATTAAAAAAAATCTATTTTAGGATGGTAAAACACATCACATACTAAAATGCGACGGTTTTGCCGTCATGTGTCGCGCGTCACAAAACACCTGCATGAAAGGGCTCTGACTAATATTTGCCCGGTTAGTCAGGGGTAAAACGAGTCACGAGTAAAATCTATTAAACGATACCTCTGGATCTAAGTTGGAGACCCTTAAAACAAATGATGGAAATACCTCCCAAAATACCCCTTTCTTACCTGTGTCTTACTCTCAGCATAATTTGAGATGACAAAGAAAGGTACATCATGTAGAATATCACAAGCAAACCTATTCAAAGAATCTGCTTCGATGGACGTGGTGTCTTTCGCGCTAATATCGTGTTGGTCTAGACTGCCCAAGACGGGGAGAGTGGAGTTCAATCTCGGTCGGCTGCAATGAGGTTTTTTTCCTAAATGGTTTTCCACTCTATTTCCACTCAAATGCGGGTGCATTTTCTCTAAATTAAGGCTTCCTAATCCTTAATCAATTAGTGTAATTAGCACATAGGCGTATAACCCGAAAGGTTAGTAAGACGTGGTGCTAAAAAAACTATTGAAATGTTGGGTACCAGATAATATCTTCCAAATCCTTTGATTTTCAAAATCATCTATTGTTTCAAAGTTGAAGAAATATTCAAAATAAAATTAAATCGTTTATTGTAAATATATTTTTTTTTATAAAAAAAATTGGTGTCCGAAAAAAATTAAACTGGAGGTATGGTAAATGTATGGTTGGGGATCTACAGACCTTATACATTCCAGATAATTAGTTTAAGTCTTTAAATTATTAATATATGGAGAGTCAATGAATAGAGGGATAGCTGTGAAAATTTATGAAACTAATATAAAAAATAAAATATTTCCTGGGGAGACATAAAATTTCAACTTTACCAAAACAACTCTAAAAATTGATGAAGACCAAAACTAAAGATTATTTTATACAATATTAAATTAGTGTTGCGATTAAAAACTAATAAAATTGATAGCTAAACTATCACCTAGTTAGTGGCGACGGAATCATGAAATAAACATCATCTGCTGACTCAGCAAGGTGAATGGTTATATACTTTGCTATACCTTGAAGTTCTTGCTTTTGTTTCTAAAATATGTTTATGTAAGAGTGTTTTATTATTTCGTTTAATTCTCTTAAGGGTTATAAGTAAACATATCCATAAATAGGTAAAAGGAAGAGACATTTTGAGTGCTTGAACAATTTGTTTAATATTTTATTCTAGTCAATTAGTAAACATCCAGGAGGTATAATTATCTCCAACATATCCTATTTAGAAATAACTCTACAATCAACAGGCTGGATTCTAGAAGGGTCGGGTAACTAAATCGCGTTGTGCCAAGTAACTTAATATCAGCCAATAGAACAACTCGGTTAGTCTAAGATGACGAGTTGAGTACGAAGCCAGAGAGAAAATGTAATACTCCTCTTGTTAGCAAATGTCAGTTATAATTCCTGGCATTAAAACAAATGCTACTAAACTTGTTAGCTACAAACAAAATATGGTAATGCTATTTATTTGAATGAATATCAAGTTCCTTTTTAAAAAAAATTGAGTTAGATAACTTTTAAGTGCACGTTTCAAAAAAAACAAACATGTTTTCTTTTATTTAATTTTACCATAGATGAATTTAAAAATAATTGTATAAACTGGCAATGTACAGTACATCAAAATATTATAATACTTTTTTTAAAAGCTTTTGAAATATAACAATACAGTATTTGACTTACCTTACCGTGGTTAGTATTTTATTACGAAACTTCACTTTTGGAATTTTATTGAAATTTAATCATTTTTGTAAAGGATCTATTAATTTATGGCACATTGCCACGCGTAACAGTCCCATTTAACGTTTCTTTCCCATCCGGCGTGCCCTCTGTGAAGTCTATATTATTAACTTCAATATCTTTTGAGCAGGTATGTTATCAGTAGTCCACCAATGTCTGTAGTTTGGATTTTAATGCTGTTTGCAGGCTGTGTTTCCATCCGTAATATTCTGTTGTATTCAGCTCAAACAACGAACCAACTAAGAAAGTTTATAATGTGTTTTCCTCGTGTTTTTTTGCATACTGAGAGTGTAATTGCTAATTTATGAGGCGTTTCACAAGTTTTGCGAAAATTTCTATTCTTGTAACTACCTGTCGATCATTTGAAACCATTGATATTGTAGTCTTTGCAATACTTGTTGCTCTTTTGTTATTGTCTAAGTTCTTTGATGAATCACCCAATCTCATTTTAAAACCAGCCAATAGCCACCGAAAAAAAACCCCACACATTTGGTATGTAATTTTCCCTACCATTTCCCATAAATCCTTGAAGCTTCCATATCTCACTTGCATTTATTTTTTCTTAAGATAACAAGCAGAATCATACAGTCTCTTCGTTTCTTGATTTAGAGATCGACCGGCATCCAGTAGTTTCTTTCATTGACATCATTTCACTTTGACATTTTTATTTTCCTGTAAAGAACTGGATATCAGAAAAGTCATTCTGACTTAAGCATTCCATTATTTTGAGAGGGAATTCTGGATTATAAAGATTGTTACATTCTCGCATATAAATACACGGATCGTGGAGAAGTTTCATAGCACATAACTGACCACTCACCAAACTACTCTCTGCCGGGGAGAAATATTAAATGGCAACAGCTTATTGCATTAACGTCATTTTGAGAGGGCAAAAAATGAACAGATGGTTGGGAATGGAGAATATTAGGGACATTCATTGTGTGAAATGGCTTATGATATTTTATGTCGTAGGCATTTGCATCATTGGGAACTATACACATCTGTAAGTTTACAATCCATCTCTAATTTCCTGGTATTGCTTCATTGAGATTGCTTCCTGAATTTAATGATCAAATATTTTGCAAAGGGTTTCTCAGATTTCCCTTTTCAAAACAATCGAAATATACACTTTTATTATAAGTTAAGTTTCTTGAATGAGTGACTATCATATCATTAACATCTGGCGTTAATTATGTACTTTCTCTTAGAGCTAGCTCTTTTGAGTTGGCATAAAACACATTTTGAGAAACAATGCTTATTTCGAATTAAGCTATGAGTATAATCATAATTGTAGTACATGTTAAATCATTATAGGAAGATGGATGCCACACTGCGTTACTTAATCTACAATTGTCCATAATTCTTGAAACAGAAGTCCATCTGTTGTCACTGTATTAAATCCTTGATTGTGTACATTGTAATAATTTCCATAGAGATTAAGTTTTCCATCATGGCATTGACAAATAACGCTTAGATCTTAGTTCAAATCAAATCTAAGATTTCTCCCAGCAACCTTATCACTATTTTAAGACATACCAACTTCAAGAGAAGACTCCATCTTAGGTCGAATGCACTCATGCAGGCACTGTAGCATAGATACAGCAACGGTATGGATTTTATATCAATTTCTTATTATTATTACTAGCACCGCGTCTTACTACCCGTTCGGGTTGTACGCACTTACGCTAATGTGTAATGGTAGGGTGATTGTGAGATGAAATGAAGGACCTACAGTTTAACGTGGAATCCGAACCACGGTGGAGGCCTGGCATTCCCCACATTCACAAGATGTCTTGTCAGAGGTGAAGGAAGGATTTGGTAATCGGATAAATCTGTGCCGGGACGGAGGATTGAACCCCGAACGCCAGCACAGAAGTCTGACACCTTACCCCTAGATGATTGATGATTTAGTTTGCACCCATTTCCAGTTTCTGCAACATAAAATTATCAAGCTAGGCCATAAAAGCTAGCATACACCAAATCCCAGGCCTCTCAATTTCCCAAGTAAGTCGACGAGGCAAGGTGTGATGTCACTCTTAACAAATCCTGCACTAGCAATGTTAATAAAATATTGAATGAAGTAAACATTCCAGATAGCCTAGCGACTACCAAAATGCTCTCTCAAAGAAACCAAGCTCTTTTTATTCCCGTAGTCTTTAAATGTCCACCGATTTGATTTCCCCACATTATTTAGGGGACCAATAATGGTTTACGTATTCAGGGGTTGTATTTGAGTGGTTTAATGACGTGCCTTCAACAAGATAGTATAAAAGTAGATTTAATAATAAATTACTGAAATTGTTTGAAAACTCACTGTCCTTAATTAAAAAAAAATCATTATATATTTTACAAAAACGGTAATATTATGACATAAATATCTACTAATTGTATATAAAACAATAAAAAGAAAAATGCGCTCCGAGTATCAGGAGACAAATTTTACTTAAAAAAATACTTTTTATAATTTTTCGATAAAAACTACTTTATTTATAAAAAAAAATGTGCAAGGTATATAAGAAGGGGATTAAAATTAACTTTCATTTAAAAACAGGAACATTGAAATTCAATAATTGGGAGCCAAGATATAGCCGATTAATATATATCCATGGCCACCATTTTATTTCTTTGCATTTGTCACGGTGCCAACAAGGCTTTTTGAGTTCAAGGGATGTAGATGATTGAATTTATAACACTATCAATAATTCCTCTCCAAAGACCTACAGAATACACTTTTCTCTCCTACTATTCCATATAGGTAACAAACGTTATTACAAACCTTTTTGAGACATTAACTTTCTATATTTTACTATACAAACAAATTTATTAAATAACATATTAAACAGATAAAACTTTTTAAGATTACATTCTGAGGAAGGGAATGTGAAAATATATTTTGTTTAAAAGATCCGTATAGCAGTTTGAATACTGATCGATCTGCGAATAAATCTGGACAAGTCGTGGTGTTATTGTTTCCATTTAAAATATTTAAATATTGAAAATGGCACGTTTGCACTGTTTTGGTAAGCTGAAAAGCCTTATATTAACTTGTTATCCATTATATATTAATAGGAAAAAATTAAGAAGGGCAATTGTTTAGAATAGTGTAGTATATAAGACTGTAAATATTATATCTTAATATTTGGAGCGGTGACCTGGCGGTCTAGGGGTAAGGTGTCAGACTTCTATGCTGGCGGCCGGGGTTCAATCCTCGGTCCCGGTACAGATTTATCTGATTACCAAACCCTTCCTTCACCTCTGACAAGACATCTTGTGAATGTGGGGAATGCCAGGCCTCCACCGTGGTTCGGATTCCACGTTAAACTGTAGGTCCTCCATTTCATCTCACAATCATCGTACCATTACACATTAGCGTAAGTGCGTATAACACGATCAGGTAGTAAGACGCGGTGATAATAATAATATTTGGAGCGTGACTCAAACTTAAATATCTTGTAAAGACTCTAAAAAAAAACTTAGCACGTGGGAATAAGTCTTGTTAGTCCGGGGCTTACACACACTCAAAATTATAACACATAGCTTTCATTGGATAAAACACAAAATGACTTCACTTAAAAAACTTAGACCTTTAAAGAACTTTAGTGTAAAAAAAAAGAGACGCCACGTCATATCTTTATCATTCGGCTTTTCGAACTAAGAAAGGGTGGAGGGTTTCAAAGAAAAAGTACTTTTATAAGTTTGAGTTTCCACGTTTTTTTATAGAGATTTTGGGTTGAGGCGAAGGGGTGGGGGGAGAGTGGTACGCATGATGTCGTAAAACCGTAAAACCTAATTTAGTGTGCCGAGGGGATCCTTGCTAAACCATTTCTAAGTAAGTTTTGAGCTGAGAGAAGATCTGGGATGGAAGGTAGGGATCATCTTTGGATTGTTCCCAAGTTCTTTAAACGCTGGAAGTATGAACAGTCAAATTGGACTTTATCCGTGGTATATCAATAATTTATTTATCTAAGTACTGCGGCTTACTAAACTTTTGGGTCATAAGTATATATAATAACTATGCCCATGTGTTTGAGATGAGGAATATTTAATTTATAGAGAATGTAACCCCATTTGAGTAAAGGTAAAGTGGACAGATATTACTCTTTTCTCAATATTTCTTTGACAGTGCTAATTATTTCGATTATTTTCTTTGGTTGAAAGTGATGCTGTTTTTTTTACGTCATGTCTCTGCAATAATATATATTATTTAGTTTCAAAAATCTAATGAGTTTTTTTTAGTAAATGTTTCTTATTTTAAGATAAGCGAAAGAAAATCTATGCTTAACACTATACTGTTTATTTTAATTTGGGGCTTGTGATGGCCTGAGATTACAACTGGAAAATGTGTTTATTGTAACAAATAACAAAATTTCATGTAATTTATTTCTAAAAAAAAATATTTTATATTTTATTTAAAATATGAGTTTTTAATATTCTGCTTTGTCTATTATTATATTTTTATTTATAGTTTAATGTTTATGATTTTATTTGGCATATTCTTTTATTTGTAAATCCTATAATATGATTTCTATAGAGAACCCACTTTAAAAATCCACAAATCTTGTTTTTCTAGAAATATTTTGTAGGCCTATTAGATATTTTAGTTGTAAAGTTCATTAAAAACGTTATTAAAAGCTTTCAATAATACTCCACTGTGGATTTATATATGTACTGTATCTTTAATTATTAATTAAGTTGACAAAGAATGAGAATACAATTATTGTAATTGTTTTCCCCTCGCCATTGTGACTACAAGAGACTCTACTTTTCAAATAATGGGCTTCCAATTAAAATCATGTTGTTTACAATCTTGTTTCTTCTTGAGTTTTTTTAAATATCATTTTTTAAAAGGATGAATCTATAATGAATTCTAGAACCATTGAAATGATTTACCTAACAAAGGAAGAGTTTTTTCGAACACCCGACAAATGGTACCAGGGACAATTCGTACCATTCAACATTTTGTACCACGCGACATTTCGTACCACTCAGGGGGGATGGCTACCTGAGAAGGGTCTACTAATGACTTTAAAATATGTATTATGCGACAAATGGTACCACTTGATTTGAAGTTATACCCGGCTTAAATTTTAAATTCATTTAGCCAAATTTAATTTAATTGTTGTGTAAGATACCTGTGATATGCAAAGTCACGTCACAAAGGAGATTGGCCATGGTAGTGGAGCGTTTCGAGTATTTTAAATCTAACTTAAGATAACCTAACCTAACAACCTGACCAAAATGAACATAACTTAAGCTAACCTAACCTAACAACCTGACCAAAATGAACCTAACTTAACATTATCTAATCTAATTCAACATTTAACTTAAACTAACTGAAATTTTGATATTACCACAGATATCTACTATCGAGTATTAAATCTTGATTGCACATATTATCTTGATATTTTAAGGCTAATTAGATAAAAGTGGTACCATTTGTCGGGACACCATTTTTGTAACCTAATCTTTTATGAACTTCTGTTCTTATTTCGAACAATATAATAAGCTAGGGGAGGTAGTCAGTTGAAGATGAGGACAGGCTGTGTATTTATCTGTTTTACAATTTATAAGACATTCAAATTTCACGATATAAATCAAAAACGATCTTTAATATATGATACTGGAGAATACAGCAGTTTATAAATGATATTTCCACTATCTTTTTTTTATAAACTACAGTTTTTCTTTTGTTCCTGATAACAAGTGATGCACTCAACAAGAAGATATTCAATTTATCATTCGGCACTCAAAGGTAACACATCCTCTCTTTGCTTCTTGCTGAGTGCGTTCGTTCGTTCTTTCATATTCGCTCGTGTATATATATATATGATAGAGAGACTCTCCTTAACTTTTATATTTTGTGGTTGTGAAAAAGTGTTATTCTCGTGTTCGTTGTATGATTGCCACTCGGTACCTTCCTGAATGCTGAGAAGGTAAGTTTAAAGATGATCCAACTTTCTCTGTAAGATTTATAAAGGGTTTGTCACTTTTTTTGGGTCTGAGGTTGACGTTTATTCCGTACAGGCTGTAGCAGCAATTGTTAGCTTTTTTTAAAAAAATAAAAATAAATAAACTTCTCAGATATTAGATAAAGTGAATCCACAACGGAATAACTTGTAAGGTTATTCTTTAAATACAGCACCTTCCCAGAACCTATTTCAATATTATAATTTGTAACCAAACCATTGAGATATTTTTCAAGTTAACACTAAACGCTTGGGCTAGGGGAATACTAACAAATAGCAAAACTTTTTTATTTATTTTTTGTTAGCACCACGTCTTACCTACCATGTGGGCTATACGCATATCTACTAGCTATGCTAATCTATTAAGGATTAAGACGTTTGAATTTTGAGGGAATGTACCGAAATTTGCGTGGATGGAAAGTGGAAAACCAATTTAGGAAAAAATCACCCTAGCGGGATTCTTAACCCGATCTCCACGTCAATGATCAGCCATTCTATCGCGAAAGTGACGCCCTATACCATACTTCCACCGAATTAGATAATTATTTAACCAAAAGAATACTATTTAAGTTAGATAAATTTCACTGTTGTCATGTTGATAATGCAGAAAACTGCCATTGGATACGTTTTATGGTTAGAGTGAGATTGTTCATTTAAAATCCCGACCAACTGAGTATGATATTTAAAAAAAAATGTTTTAATAAGGAACAGTAGTATTTTATAAGTATAATAAACATATATAAGTGAATATTTGTTCATCAGACTGTTGTATTGCAACTAATTGATCAACACTAGTTAGTAAAACTCTTAATAAAAGAGATAAAACCTATATAATAAGTTAATTTACTATATTTAACAAAGGAATATAGTACGGGACTATAGTAACTAACAAAATATATGTATAAAATTAATTTCGATATAATTGATCAACAAAGATTTGGAAAAATTGATTTTTTGAGTTATAATTAATAGTAGAACAAAAAATTAGCTTTCAAACTGTGTTTGAAACATTGATGAACAGAATTAAACGATTTAAAAAATCAATATTGGTTACAAATCGATACGGCACATGTATATTAAAACACATAAAGACATTGGAAAAGTTTCTTTTAACTCCTTAAAATAAATGAAGATTTTTTTAAATAAATACAAAGGATGGAATAATATAACAAATAAGTTATGAATCTATTAAGTGTTGTGAATTAAATATATAATATTGTTCAGGAATATGAAATTGACTAAATATTATAAAAATATCGTTATCTTTCTTAGATGAAGGACATTGTTCCCTTTCTCCTTTAGATACAGCAATTATGATATATGCGACAGTTCCAACGACTAGTTACATGTCTTTAAAACATTTGAGGATACCTAGATACTTGCACAATTAGGATAAGAATTATGAGGGAAGATATTTAAAGAAAATATATCGAGATTAAACTAAAGGTTTGCTAACGTTTTGTTGAGTAAGTTCAGTTTATTAGCAATAGCAATAGTCGGCGCTCTACTGCACTCTGTTTTAGAGAATGGCAAAATAAGTGACCCTTGCCATCATTTCATCTTAGGGTGATTTTAGCTTGAATACGGTCACGCATGTAAACATTCCACCCTTACACCCACCCTCTATAAGTAAAAGAGCGAATTCCTCTTTAAACCTTTTCTTTATATGCCTCATGAGTCCCCCAATAATATGACGTCGTTCAATATTAAAACAAGTTGTTTTTTGTGTTTTCCTCTAAAGTTTTTTCTTTTTTTTTCCACCTTTTTTTTTAACGCCGACGGACTATAATAAAACAGGTTGGCTGGTAGAAGACTCTAGAAATCCTGGTGTAATGGTTATATTCCCTGTTGGTTTTTAGCAACCCCTCTTACTGCACATCGTAAAGTGGATGAGACGCTTGCCACTTAGAATGCAAGGACACAGAAGGAGATACGAAAAGACTCAGACAAAATGAAAGAACGGACGCCCTCGTTGGTAAATAATTTATGTAACCCTCACATTAATTTAAAGATGTATAAACCATGAACGTGCGCAGATGCTTGATTCTACGATGGTTATTATTATTGTATCAAATTGAGATCGGTTACAAATATATTTTAATAACATCCCCTTCCCCTTTTCACTTCTGCCAACTACCCTCCCAAAACACATCGATAGCAACGTGGACTATAACGTCAGTCTCATATAGTTTTGTTCGTCAATGATGGAGAAATGGGGGTTCTAGACCTGGTTGAGTGTATTGGAAAGGGTTTTTTTTCCACACAAAATGATCTCTATCTATCTCTTCACGAAAATGCTTGTTACATTTATTTTACAATCATACTTTCCTCAAGGATAAACATGCCTAAATATTGTACAATTAGAAAATAGTAGCACAGAAATTAATAATAATAATAATAATAATAATAATGACCTTTACCCATACTTTCACATCAAAATTCTTCAAAATTTGATATTTTAAAAATAATTACAAATAATATTTTAATTAAATATAGCATGAGGTGAAAATTAAAAAATCAAATTGACGATTTTTCCCACTTAATTAACCACATGTTTTAAGACATCAATCTTGGATTATTATTATTAGCACCGCGTCTTACTACCCATTCGGGTTGTACGCGCTTACGCTAATGTGTAATGGTAGGGTGATTGTGATATGAAATGAAGGACCTACAGTTTAACGTGGAATCCGAACCACGGTGGAGGCCTGGCATTCCCCACATTCACAAGATGTCTTGTCAGAGGTGAAGGAAGGGTTTGGTAATCAGATAAATCTGTGCCGGGACCGAGGATTGAACCCCGGCCACCAGCACAGAAGTCTGACACCTTACCTTTAGACCTCCAGGTCACCATCGCTATTGGAATAGAGTGGACTACCAATTACAGGGATATCAGAGTTCATATTCCGTTCGGGTATAATAATGTTTTTCCACACTCCGCTCCAAGCAAATGTGAATACACAACCTCTAAATTCTACTATATTTATGCTTAACATATTAACTAGCGCGAAATATGTTGGCCCTACTTATACGTATAGCCCGAACTTGTTGTAAGATATGGTGGCCATATTTTTTATATTGATCTAATCTTTTGAACAAGAAAACTAGTGATCTATATTTAATTTTTATTAAATAAAATAGGTTTAGTTAGATTTATGTGTATATTAATTCACCAACACATTAAAGAGATGTTATATATGCTATAGGCATAGAATAGCTATATAAATATACAAAGTATTATAATTTCATTCAAGCTTCAATTAAATCTGTTCATACGAGCACAACTAGGATCAGTTAAACATTTTAAACTCTACGTTATTCCATTGTATAATTTATTATACCCTGTCAACAGGCTTACCGTAAGACAAACATGCATACGTACACATCCATTCATATATATATAAATATAAAAATCAATAATTATGTATAAGTACATTTATATCCATGATTATATAAACATCTCTTTCTTACATCCATTACTGTTTCCAGCCTGTGGCCTGTGATCAATTTTTTAATTCAAGCCATATTATATTTTATACCACCATCTTGTTAGTACTGTCGTAGCTTCATATGCCTTATAATCTAATTTGAGTTAATGAAAGGCACAACATCCAGTCCACTGCCGTTAATTCATCACCAATAATAGATCTTGGCCATGCTGGGTATCTAACCCGGGACTCTTGGCTCAGAAGACAGGTTACTGACTGAGCAAAAAGTGTTATATAATTATATAAAAAATTGTGCTCATATGGAGACGCATAGCCCAAACTGCACACATAGTTTGTTTTAACCCAATCTAATACAAAATCCTTGTGCGCTTACATCCGTAAAACTAAGCTATTACCAATTAAATTGTGTTAACGGTTTTAGCGTACAGTACTGGGAGAGCAAAACTGTTCAAGCACGCGTGTACGACAAGTTGCATAGGAATTAACCATGCAGCACCACACACCTCAACATCTTGGAGCACGGCAGCAGAACATACCACCATTAATAGTAAACAACAAACCAATCCATCTAGACATGTGAATACGTTATGAGGGTCATCATTAACGGTCCCACATCACAGAAAGGGCTTGTCATTATTACATGTACAGTACCGCACGCCTATCTATGCAAATTGTTGGACACGCATGCTTGCACAACTTTGCTCTCCCGTTGCTGTACGCGGAAACGTGGAATACAATTTAATGGCATTAGCATAGTTTTCCAAATATAAGTGTGTAGAGATTTTGTATTACTTTATGGTTCAAACAAGCTTTATTTGCAGTTTGTGTCTTGTATATATATATATATACCATTATTATATTATATATTTAAATACTATTTAGGATGGATTACAAATCTAAAATAAATTATTTAATGTATACATTTTTAGGTAGGGTAAAAGCCATTAAGAATCTGAATAGACCTCTGAAGATTAATGATTACTTACACCCTAATCGTGTGTGACGATAGGATAGATAGATATCCCCCTCCAACCGTGGGTGGATAGCGAGCGCTTGGACGCCAAGTCTAGTCCACGCTCCTCGCCGTTATTTTATAAATATATATATATATATATATATAGGTCGATAGTGTATAGAGAGGGATCAATAGCCAACAGTCCAGCGGATCAGATCGTAACACCACGTGGGGGAATAACCTCACCGTAAACCTCTCCCTAATTATTGGAACTCTAGTTTCATACCGTGTAGTATGAGAGTGACCTGGTTATATAGAGCCGTTCCCTCTACGACACCCCTCACACCCTCTCCCCGTCGACCCGGCAGAACAGCTGGCTCGATATAAGTTTCTACTAACATCCCACGTCAGCCTCCAGCTTATGTCAATATTTCCCTTCAACTTCAGTCTCACGACATGCCTTAGTCTGGAAAAGGCATTTGAATATTTGAACACGCCTGAGGTAAAAAAATACACACACACACACACACACTAAGAAATATAATTCATTAATTTAGCATCACGTTTTACTACCCTTTTGGTTTAAAAGCCTATGCACTAATTAAACTAATGCATTAGGGATTAGTAAGATTTAATTTAGATGAAGTGCACCCACATATGTGTGGAAAGATAGGGTGTGAACCTAGCTTAGAAAAAAAAAATTATGTGCACGTGACTGGGATCGAACCCCTATCTTGGGAGCATGTTGTTTGCTCTCGTGTTGGTAGCACTCTTTTAAAAAAAATACGTGGGTGTTTGCGACAGCCTAAAATAAACCGTAAGTTTCCGCGCCTGTCGGCGAGTCAAAGCCTTGATACTGGTAACTGTAAGTCATTAAGAAGACGTATAATATGACGTTTATTATTTTTATCAGTACTGTTTCAGAACTAGTAGTGTAAAGGAATGTTGATAGGCTAAATTAGGCTAAGTTTGGTTAGGTTAGTTACTGACCCAATATCTTTGTTTCAGAACTAGTAGTATGAAGGAATATTGATATGCTAAATTAGGTTAGGCTTGGTTAGGTTAGGTTAGTTAATGACCCAATATTTTTGTTTCAGAACTAGTAGTATGAAGGAATGTTGATAGGCTAAATTAGGCTAGGTTAGGTTAAGTTAGTAACTGACCTGATATATCTTCTGCTGGGGGAATAATTAAACAAGCACTAAACAATTTTAAAAGGGAATAGTACAAACAAGTTTTGTAAATATAAAAAAAAAAATTCCTTAGAACAATAAGGATTTGAATATACAGTAGGTGCAAACACACACGGCTATTTTTCCCAGGGAGCAAACACACACAGTTATTTTTCTCAAGGTGCAACCAACACGTAGCCACTATATTAACGTATTTGGTAGTCTAAACCAATACAAAAGTAGCGCGTTAGACCATGCGGCTACCGAAGCAGGTAATAAGCTTTATTTTTGGGGGCGTATTATCTAACAGCTATCGCCACTATTCAGAAGAATGGTATTTTTATTCATACCTTCTTTTTTTTATCAAACATGTTAAACAGTTTGGTAAGTAGATTATATTTTAAATAAATTTGATAAGTAATTAATGAATATATAGTAAAATTTTCATAGGTAAGGCCTTCTTATATAATAGCTAGAAACTTTATTGGATCGATTTTCATACATAAGGACAATCCGTCACTCTTGATATCTATTTTTTAACACCGCGTCTTACTAACCGTTCGGCTTGTACCTGTATGTAGTAATTACCCTAATGTATTAGGGATGAATAAGGTTGAAATTAAAGGAAGAGTAACCAGTTTTTTTAGGAGGTAAAGTGTAAAATCATTTAGGAAAATTACCCTCAGTGTCCCGTAGTGGTATTTGAACCCCAATCTACCCTTCATCGGCAGTCCAGTCTATTTCGAGTGTGACATCTTAATCCATTTAACCATCGAAGTGTGTTTTGGTAATTACTATCAACGCTCGTAAAAATAACAATAAAATTATGGTAAGATATTATCCGTGTTGGCTTTAAATAAAATATGTTCTTGTTTTATTATAATGGCATTCCTATAAAAATTGGAATATGAGTAACACTTTGATTCCAACGCATTTCAGGGAGAAGTAAGATCTATAGGCATCATTCTTGCAAAGAACTGGACCTCCGATGAGGGGTATGTTGCGTTTAGAAAATCAGGTGGTGTTAATAAGGGTATCAGTTTCCTAAAATGGGTTTCCATTCTCTCTCCAATCCAATTTTGGTACACATCCTCTAAATTCGACCTTCCCCACCCACTATTACACTAGCATAATTAATGACTAAACGTATAACTTTAACTTGGTGCTAATAAAAACCAGAAAAAAAAGTATTTTATGACACAATCGCACTCATTTTATTATATTGTGTTATATATTTTCAAAGAAATTGTTCCAAAATAATTTATACGTAGACTAATCTTATAAAAGTTTTAATCATAATAATAAACACATTATCTGGTAAATAACAAAGAACTTTTTAATTATAAACTTTAGGCAAAAATGTTCAAATAAAAAAATTAATAAAGATACATATTTGATTATTATGTGAAATAGGCCCTCTGGTCCACCAATACCAATTTTGAATAAAATTATTATAAATATTTTCAAATGTATTAAAGATCTACCAAAATCAATCTTCAGTTATCTAATTTAAAAACATTTTATTTAAACAAGAAAATTAAAATTTCATACACATTCCGAAAAAAATCTACAGAGCAATTTTTTTTAAATATTCGAATAAAAATTAATCATTAAATTAACTCTTAAGAAAGTTAATCCCCCCTCCAAAAATGTATAGAGCTTTTCGCCATGTAAGACCTCCACAAATATATAGTTAAAATTAATTGTAAGGGAAATTTTAAAAATATTTCTTACTTTTGGAAATCACTAATCAGCAAACTACCTTTTAACGAATTTTCACCTAAAAAACAAGTATACAGTATTATTTGGGAGATAACCTCTTTATAAATATTAATTTTAAACAAACTCGTTAAAGGCATTTTTGAAATTCAGATTTCATTTTAATCAGTCATCAGTCATCAGTATAGATCTATGGGCATCATTCTTGCAAAGAACTGGACCTCCGATGAGGGGAATGTTGCGTTTTGAAAATAAGGTGATATTGTTAAGGGTAGCTGTTTCCTAAAATGGGTTTCCATTCTCTCTCCACTCCAATTTTGGTACACATACTCTAAATTCGACCTTCCCCACCCACTATTACACTAGAATAATAAATGCATAAACGTATTACCTTAACGGGCGGTAATACGTGGTGCTAAGAAAAACCAGAAAAAAAATATTGTATGACACAATCGCACTCATTTTATTATATTTTGTTTTATATTTTCAAAGAGATAGTTCAAAAATAAGTTATACATAGATTACTCTTATATAAGTTTTAATCATAAAAATAAACACATCTGGTAAATAACAAAAAAACTTAAGTATAAATTTAAGACAAATTGTTCAAATATAACGAGAAAAAATAAAGATACATATTTCATTAGCATGTGAAATAGTCACCCGATACCAATTTTGAACAAAATTATTATAGATATTTTCAAATTTATTCGAAATTTACCAAAATCAATCTTCATTAATCTAATTTAGAAATATTTTATTAAACAAGAAAATTAAAATTCCATACACATTTTGAAGCAATTCTACAGAGCCATTTTTTTAAATATTCGAATAAAAAGTAATCATTAAACTAACTCCAAGCGAACTAACCCCCCAAACCCCAAAAGTATAGAGCTTTTCGCCATGTAAGACCTCCACAAATATACAGTTAAAATTAACTTGTTAGGGTAATTTTAAAAATATTTCTTACTTTTGAAAATCACTTATTAGTAAGCTACCCCTTATCCAATTTTTACCTATAAGACAAGTATACAGTATTATTTGGGAGAAACCTCTTTATAATTATTAATTTTAAACAAACTCGTTAAAGGCATTTTTAAAAGTCAGATTTTATTTTAATCAGTCATCAGTAAATCTTCTTTAAACAAATTTGTATCCCCAAAACGTATACAGTAATATTGGTCACGTCAAAACTCCCAATATACCTGTTTGTATACAAATAATTATTTATTTAAAAAAATATTTTAAATTTTAAAAATATCTGTCTCTTGTAAACTACCTTGAAACTACTTTTTACACAGAAACAACTAGATAGGGATATTGACCATGGAAAATAGTCCAAAGATTCCTATTTGTAACTAAATCATCGGAGCCATTAAAACAAATATTTCAAGCTTTTGAAAGATCAGTCATCAGTAAACTACTTATAAATGAGTTTTTACCCCAAAAACACAATCTTTAGATATACATTTTAAACAAAAATTGTTGAGAATTTTTTTAAATATTTTGAATTTTCATAAATGTTATATTTGTAAACAACCCTTAAACGAATTTTTGTCAAAAAACAATTATACAGTGCTATTGGTTATATCAAGCAAATCCTGGATATGTAATTTAATAAACATTACTAGAGCTATTTTTGAAATTTTGAATTTTGAATAAAAAATATCATTCATTAGTAAACTACCCTTAATTTGAGGGCTAGAATCAAAATTAAAAAAAAAATCTAAATAAAAAGTTTGAACAAAATCTTTCAAACCATTTTGAATCCGTAGCCAGGGACAGACAAAATTGTAAAATCCAATTTTTTGGGTTCAAGATCCGTTAAGATTAATCATAATCTCGAGATAAATTTTTCAATTCACGATTACAATACTTTCTATTTGATATGATAAAGTAAACAGCTGTGATATTACCTAAGTTGACTTTCAGTATCTATAATACAGATCTCCTATTTGAGCTACTGCACAGAATCCATGAGAAGTTTCTCTATAGTCCCGCCTCTTTCACTTTCTGTGTTTTAGACAGGGTCAAAGGATTCATCTAGAAGAGAGAAATGTTATGCGAACAACCTTCAACTGGGATATTAATATTGTAGAGAACGCATTCTCTCTTGCCTGAGGCGGAGATTTTGTGAACTGATGCTCTTGCATACAACATGGGAAAAAATTATGTAAATTGTCTATTCACGTTGAAACTAACAAAGAGAATTTGTTAGGTAAATAGGAATTTAAAAAATAGTTCCCCTCCCCCACCCCCGGAATCCGAAAGATTTAAGTGTCTATGCTATACGGTGGGCTTGTTTTATATTAATGCATAAATCATACTGTAGTAAATAGTGTATGGCGGAAGGTTCACAGCTCGTAAGACAGATACAACGGTTTGTCATGAAAATTTGTGGCTAAAGTTTTTACTTGAATCAATCTATTTTATATTTTATTTATTTGAAGTATTTAACTTGCACTTTCTGGAACCAACTGATTATACCAGAACACAAGAATTTCTATCAACGAGAGTGAAAAGGTCTAGAAATTTTTCCAAGAAATGTATAGTCGCATACCTTCCAGGGTTCTTACACATGCCGGTGACCTGGTGGTATAGGGGTAAGGTGTCAGACTTCTGTGCTGGGGGTGGGGGGTTCAATCCTCAGTCCCGGCACAGATTTATCTGATTACCAAACCTTTCCTTCACCTCTGACAAGACATCTTGTGAATGTTAGGAATGCTATGTCTCCACCGTGGTTTGGATTCCACGTTAAGCTGTAGGTCCTCCATTTTAATCTCACAATCACCCTACCATTACATATTAGCGTAAGTGCGTATAACCCGAACGGGTAGTAAGACGCAGTGCTAATAATAATAATAATAATAATAATCTTACACATGCCACAATCTACATGAGACCGACGGTTTTACTTCCCCTCCGAAGGAAGTTGTGCTACGGATTTTTATCGCTCGAGAAAAATCTGTCACCCACAGCTTGGCTTATACGCTCGAACATCGGGTACTGAGACGATCACTTTGCCCCATTTTATTTTATAATAATGTAAATTTATATAAATAAATAAATGAAAAATAAACTAATAATTGTAAATTTAACTAAGAAAGCCCACGTGGGAAAAGAGGAAACAAATTTGGGGAGAATCCGATGCACAAAGTGACATTTTCTTTCTTTCTTCTATCCTATACATTATAAATAACCAAACACACATTTAAACATAAATTTTAACCCAAATTGTGTAATAAGTTGGCTTTTTTGTTTTTATCTCTTTTTGATTGATAAAGACAACAATGCTGAAATATTACTAAATTTGTATTAAAATAAGTGTTTAAATGTGTGTTTGACTATTTATATTATACAAGAAAAAAAGTAAGACAGAACACGTCAACTTTGTGCATTGGATTCTTCCCACATTCGTCCTCGTTTACCTAGATGGGCTTTCTTAGTTAAATCTACATTCACTAGTTTAGTTTCCCCTTTTATTTTTATCTTTTCATTTACCACAATTATAAAATTATCTATCCATTGGCCAGGGGTCCACTTAATTGTTAGAAATTAAACATTCAAAATCGATATCTTTTATCCATATAAACTGACCATAACTTATTTGCTATACTTGCATAGATTATTAAAAATACTAAGCTTAAGGACTCTCTCGTAAAATAATTCCTTGAGACCTGTCATCTCGATCATCATAATCATCATCAGATGTTTCTTCCTCTGCGGGTCATCTGACACATCCTCCTCCATTCCTGTCGGTCTCTCCAAATTCCACCCTCTCCAAACGTCTCCAGTCCGCTCCTTTACCTTCCATGTCCTTCTGCGCTTGGTCCATCCATCTTGTCCGGGGTCTTCCAAAATGTCTTCTACTCTTCTCTTTGTTCAGTAAGACTTTGTCCTTATCCATTCTCATCACATGACCTAACCACAGCAATAATACTTTCTGTGTCTCCTGTAGTTAACCTAATTCAAATGATACCTCTACTATAGAATCATATTTGCTTTATATTTAGTTCTGATTACACCATTGTCATGAATATTACGCTAGACGCACTTCTTAGTTATAAAAACCTTCCATCAGCCTTGGTGGCCACGTGGTATAGCGCACTACTCTTGCAATAGGCTTAGACTATGAATGATGGGGAGATCAAGGATCGAATCTCGGTCGGGTGTACTGATGAAGGTTTAAAAAAAAAATATGTTACACCCTCACCTCACTCAACTGTGGGTACACTTCTTTAAATATAACCTCTTTGATCCCTAAAAACCATTTGCGTAATTAGTAGATATGAGTATAACCTGACGCAGTTATAAAAAAAAGAGATAGGGTAGAGCATTACCTCGCATTCTCATTGGCTGATAACAAAATTTATCAATACTCCAAGTCCATGCGTAACGCATAATAAGTTAAAGTTTGGAGAGAGGAAGTATTTCGATAGACATAATCCCCTGAACCAGAAAATGTGGTTATCACGAACCCTTCTGTCTGTGTCTCGACCTTGAGTCGCAAACACTTTAACCGATCAGGCTAAAACTTGGTATCTATGGTCCGCATAAGGTCCTTCAAAGGGTTATTTGATATTATCTATCCAACCCTAAAATTAAGGATGGATAAATTAATGAGTAAAATAATGAAACCGTTACCTTCGGAGTACCAGCGTGCTGGTCCCCCACTTTAAAGCAACGACATTGGTGGCATATTAGTTAATCTAAACAAGAGCCCCTCCAGAGGTTTTAGCTACAAACAGGAAATGATAAAGGAAATAGATCAGGTTAAAGGGCACAGGAGCCTTTGAAACAGTCATCAAAAAAAATTATAAAATGTGTAGTTTACTAGACACATCAGTCATGATACAGGCAGAAAATACAAAGTATAAAAATATAATATATATCAGATCGAATTAGGAACCTTCCTAGACTATAATAAGACATAATCAAATTGAGTGATAGCATTACAGAAAATTCAAAATTGACTGGAGAAAATATGTTTAACTACACAGAAACATTCTTAGTTAATTTACTACAAAGTTCTCTAAGCTATTAAAACTATGCTGAATGAATATTAAGTATATTAATTGGCATGAAATATTATTAGTTAATTAATCATAATTCACGCAATAGTACCTAGGTGTAGGTATGTGCCCTCAATGGTTGATGTGAGATTCAAAACTACCATTAAGTTAAGGGTCAACCCCACTAATAGTAAACAGGCTGATTCATACAGCTAACTAGGGCGTAAGGATTTAGGAAAGAAACGAACGAACGGAATGTTAGAATTTGCTTGGAAAATTGAATTTTCGTTTGGGGCCACTATTTTTTTTACCGACATATTAGTACCTTTTAACTTTAAAACAAGTGATAATTTGTCAAAACCATTTCAACCATTTTCTCATAATTTCAGTTACCGAAAATAAGCTTGCAATAGGCTTAGGTTACGAATGATGGGGAGATCAAGGTTCGAATCTCGGTCGGGTGTATCGAGGAATGTTTAAAAAAGATATATTTTACACCCTCACCTCACTCAACTGTGGGTAAATTTCTTTAAATATAACCTCTTTGATCCCTAAAAACCATTTGCGTAATTAGTATATATGAATATAAACTGACGCAGTTATAAAAAAAGAGATAGGGCAGAGCATTACCTCACATTCTCATTGGCTGATAACAAGGGTTATCAATACTCCAAGTCCATACATGACGCATAATAAGTTAAAGTTTGGAGAGAGGAAGTATTTCGATAGACATAATCCTCTGAACCAGAAAATGTAGTTATCACGAACCCTTCTGTCTGTGTCTCGAACTTGAGTCGCAAACACTTTACCGATCAGGCTAAATCTTGGTATCTATGGTCCGCATAAGGTCTCTCAAAGGGTTATTTGATATTATCTATCCAACCCTAAAATTAAGGGTGGATTAATTAATGAGTAAAATAGTGAAACCGTTACCTTCGGAGTACCAGCGTGGTGGTCCCTCATTTTAAACCAACGACATTGGTGGCATATTAGTTAATTTAAACAAGAGCCCCTCCAGATATAAGGTAGCTACAAACAGTAAATGATAAAGGAAATAGATCAGGTTAAAGGTCACAGGAGCCTTTGAAACAGTCATCAAGAAAAATTATAAAATGTGTAGTTTACTAGATACATCAGTCATGATACATGCAGAGAATACAAAGTATAAAAATATATATATCAGATAAAATTAGGAACCTTCCTTGACTATAATAAGACATAATCAAATTGAGTGATAGCATTAGAGAAATTTCAAAATTGACTGGAGAAAATATGTTTAACTACACAGAAACTGTCTTAGTTAATTTACTACAAAGTTCTCTAAGCTATAAAACTATGCTGAATGAATATTAAGTATATTAATTCGCATGAAATATTATTAAATTATTAATCATAATTCACGCAACAGTACTTAAGTGTAGGTATCTGCCCTCAATGATTGATGTGATAATCAAAATTAGCGTTAAGTTAAGGGACAACCCCACTGATAGTAAACAGGCTGATTCATACAGCTAACTAGGGCGTAAGGACTTAGGAAAGAAACGAATGAAAGGAATGTTAGAATTTGCTTGGAAAATTGAATTTTTGTTTGAGGCCACTATTTTTTTTTTACCGACATCTTAGTACCTTTTAACTTTAAAACAAGTGATAATTTGTCAAAACCATTTCAACCATTTTCTCATAATTTCAGTTACCGAAAATAAGCTTATCAAATTAAACATCTGAATGCCTTAAAACATTATTGATAAATGGCCTTGAAGCACGAGTCCTAGATACCCCAGTGGGTGGAACATTGACGTGATACACCAAGAGTCTTTTTTTTAAATTGACTAATAAATGCGTTTAGTTTAATTTTCTAATCATATAATCAATAGTGGTATTTGAACAGAAAAGATTTTATTGAAGATAAACGACCTGTTGAAATTTCATGTTTCAGTGACATCATAATTAATAAATGTTGAACTAATTGTATGTAGAAAGTATTACTAAACGCATATATTAAGCAAATTGTCTAACTTATGCCGTAAACGGTATTTTACTATATATATATACACAGATATATATATAAGGTATTTAATGTGCCATTTATTAACCAACTAATATCAGCAAACGAGAATTTCTATGAGCAAGACCAAAAGCTCCAGCCAATTTTGCCAGGAAAGGTATATTCACACACTGTCCATGGTTATTTATCTGCCACACTCAAAATGGGACCAATGACTCCAATCCCGCTTCTAAAAGGAAGATTTTTTATCAGTCAAGAAAAATACGTCGACCCCCATTTGGGATTGAACCCAAAAACATCAGATTCTGATTCAAGCACTTGACCCCAAGACCACTTATGTCCAGGTTTCGTTATTATAAAATCTAATAAACATTATTTACTTGAAATTACGTTCACTTCCAATATTTTTTGAGCTACTGATAGAAGGTCAAACCACTGATCATTATTCTTCATATGGCGCAGAATTTCGTTGAAATATAGTTACATATCTCAGTTTTGCTAAGAAGTTATCAGTTTCTAACCAAATGTTTCTCGATACATCACCTTATCCTATACAAGACACGCCCACACACAAAAACAAAAGAAAAACAAAAAAGAAAATACACCCCCTTCCCCCCAAACTGATGTTCTTTTATAGTAAATCATCAAAGTTTAGTTTTTTTTCTTCAGACCATTTACTAAATTATGTTTACTCTCAAAATACAAGGTAAAAAAACTTATTTTATGTATGGCCACATTTTATTTATCTATTTAATTCAGTAATGCATCCACAAAAACTTTGCGTGACCTAAATTATAAATATTTATATGACAAATAAATTTGTTTGATTGCCAAATCACCTTCATATTTATTAAACAAAATTATGATTAGTATTCTAGGTGTGATATTAAAATGGTCGACGATTCTAATGCAAAATCCACATTAATGTTTTTTTCTGTGTTCTATAAATATTGCTATTATTGTTTACTACTTGATAACGGCGCATTGTTTCAGAGGAGAATACAAATATGTGTCTATTACCAGACGTGGGATTGCGTTTCATGGAAAAGTGTCTCGTTTCATTTAAAGTAGGAACATTATTAATTCAATAAAACAATACTCGTATTTGTGTGACCCAGATTTGAAATTATTTTAATATGTGTTTAAAAATCCAAGTTTTTTTTCTATTAAATCAAAATTCCTCCTAGCTAGATGAATTACAATTGGCTGCCAACCCGAACTGTTGGCTGCGCGGTTTCGGGAGTCATTTTCACATTTTACTAGATTAAAATTGACTGTCGAGGTTTATTTCTCAGATGTATTCAGTAAAAGTGGTTTTCCACATGTGGCAGTTCTCATATTCCCTCTACACGCTAATTAAAGAGCACTTTATCACTCATTATTAACCCATAATTTAAACAGTTATAAAAGCATTACCTAAAAATGTGGAATAGAAAAAAAATCACTACGCTCTCTACTTGTTAATATTATAATCATAAGTACAATGACGATTAAGGTAATATTTACCACATATGTACCAGCATTCGCGTCAAAGAATATCGGTGAGGCAATTTGGTAGATACAACATATTTAAATTCCCTTGGGGTTCAAGCCTTGACTTCCCTATTACTGGCAAACCCAACCAATTGTTCCTGGCCCATTAGTATGTGTGCAAGTCATTGAAAACTGAATTTAAAAATAAAAATATAGGTGTAATTGTAGTGTTATATATGTACAAATAATTCAACAACTGGCATCACTCATTTACAAACAATTGTAGGACTAGCATCGCACATGTAAAATAATTGGAGGGCTTTTTCTCACACGTGTGGACATTTTAAACGCAAATTTTTAGAAATTGTTCTCGCATGTGCAAATAATTGGAGGGATTTTTCTCGTACATGTGCAAATAATTGGAGGGATTTTTCTCGTACATGTGTAAATAATTGGAGGGCTTTTTCTCACGCATGTATAAATAATTGTACGTCTTTATCTCATAAATGTGGCGATAATTGGATTAACTTCTCTCACACATGTGCAAATAATGGGAGGTTTTTTCTAACACATGTCTCAATCATTGGAAAGAGTTTTATTACACATGTACAGGTAATTTAAAGTACTTTCCTCACACACGTGAAAATAATTGGAGGGTTATCACCAAAAATGTACAAATACTTGTAGACTAGAATCGCACAAATCATTTTACTTATTATTTCTGGGTTATATTAACTAATGTGACTTCTAAATGTCTAAAATAAAATAAACTTATCATTTATTAGCAAACAATCTTTATTTAAATGGCTGTTCACTAAATTACATTAAATCCAAATAGGTTTTAATTGCTAAGAGGTCTGAGCAGGTCCCTCTCGGTAGCTTGGAGTTAGAACACGCGTGACTTCAGAGGTCACACGATCCACTGCGTGACGTGTCAGGCGTGACAACCAGTCAAATGCGCAACAGGTCCACCGCGTGCTTGGTTAGGTTTGGTGAGGATCAAACGGATGGTTAGATTTATACACCAACTTAGGTTGTTTTCCGATCAAGAAGAATGTCAAGTTTCAGTCATTGGTGCATCGTGTATTATCGCACGGGCAAGAAGATCTTTAATAACCTGTTCCCGGTAATGCGTTCTCCTAAACTGTGTCCCCACTTGACAAAATTAAGCGTAGCTGATAGGCTCCTTCCCATTTTGTTCCCATTTTACCGAATAAAATTATTCCTGTGCCATACTATCACCCGCACCCCATCTGACGAAATTAAGCGAAGTTGTGTTTCTGATATGTTCCTTCTCCCTATTTCTCCATTTGACCCAGGTAAAATAAAATTTTATCAAAATAGTACTTGGGATGTGTTTTCAAAACTTTCTTCCCATTTGACCAAATAATGCGTATCTGTTCCTCTTATATGCTTCCCTCACCTCCGTCCCCATTTTACCAGGGTAATAAAAGCCGGTTGGAACTGTATTTGTGATATGTTTTAACAACTATCCCCCAATTTGAATCAAGTTAGGCACAACATGTTAAAACAATGACTCTGATATGTTCGTGATATGTTCGTATCGACTGGATCCGCATTTCACATATCATACATAGGCTCTGCCCAACATAACTCAAATTTTTGTGTATATTTTGGTCTCTGATCATTATTTTTCCCAGTCAGTACATTGAACGTCGCTCTAACTTATTTCATTCACACTGAATGTTTTACCCACCGTTAAATATTAGATCTAATTGCCCTGGAAATGTCTAGGAGTGAGTAAAAGTTATTTAATTCATCAATATACAACCTTTTCCACTTTACACTTTAATCATCCCTTTTTTTGACAAGTATTTTCCAACGAACAGTGATTGATTTTACAATCTGAGATATAACTTGACATCGTGATATATATATATATATATTACTAAGAGTGGTTTTGAATTGTATATTTTATATAATTCTCAAAAGAACAAAAATTTTCCGGGTCAGTGATTTATAAGAATCTTTTCTATAAATAATACACCAAGCTAAGACGACTTACTTACTACTTTACAAGATAACTCTTATCAAAAAATAAAAATAAAATATTCACTCTAAAAATTAGTTAATCGTTCCCCGTCACAGGAAAGCTTATTAGGTATTTACAAGGCATCAGTCACCCTATCTACCGACAGTTCCAGTAAACTTGTATCCAACTAACCAAGCTCCTACTCACTGAACAATAGGAACGTCTACTCCCGCCTCTTCAGTCACCCTATCTACCGACAGTTCCAGTAAACTTGTATCCAACTAACCAAGCTCCTACTCGATGAACAATAGGAACGTCTACTCCCGCCTCTCTTTAAGTTTAGATTGATTTCGGGACACGCTGGAAAGTTATTAAGTTTGGAGTAAAGCTGTCGAGTCTTCCATGTTACTCCACCTCTCCTCCGCTACTCACTACAAAACTTAACGAACTGAAACGCTAATTGGAAATTTGATTTCATATTACGTAGCGAAATCCGAGCTCTACCCCCTATCCCCCCTGTGGCCCCCTCACTCTCTGCCTTTTCCGTGTTGCTTATTGCAGTGAGTAACGTGTAATACTTTCTAAAATTAGTTTACGTTTATTTTTCCAAACGGATTACATTATAAACTCATTGATACGCAAGTGAGTTTCGTTTAATTCAGAAAATACTGAAATATTAATGGAGTGGGTTGAATTTTCAATATGTCCTTGATTCGCCATTTTATAATTTCTATTTTTAAAACATACTTTTTTTAAATTTTACTTTAGTAATGTCTTCTAACACACAATAATTTAAACTTAAGAGAACTTTCCCCAAGCTTATTTAGGTGGCCACGTGATCTAACACGCCACTCTTTCAATAGACTAGACTATCAATGACGGGGGAGATCAAGGTTTGAATCTCGGTCAGGTGTATGGAAGGTAATTTTAAAAATTGTCCAATCTCCCTTCGCACGAATGCGGGTACACTTCCTCTAAATGCAACCTTCCTAATCCCTAAAATCACTAAAGTAATTAGTACTTAAGTATATAGCCTGAACGAGTAGTAAGACGCGGTGTTAAAAAATCAATACCTATAAAATAATAGATATTAAAAGGGTGACCTGGCGGTCTAGGGGTAAGGTGTCAAACTTCTGTGCTGGCGGCTGGGGTTCGATCCTCGGTCCCGGCACAGATTTATCTGATTACCAAACCCTTCCTTCACCTCTGAC
>CABFOV010004867.1:0-26368 GCA_902141375.1 Timema poppense | reverse complement strand
AAAAAAAAAAAAAGCTAATATATTTATCTAACTTCATCCTAAGCACTAAATACCATTTCAAAATTGTTTTATTGTTAAAATGCTAGATAGATTTTATCTTTTAGGCTGATAAAAACAGGTTTTACAATAATCTTAAATTCACTCGGAGCCTAGGCCAGGGCTCTCAAGCCAATGGCTTCTGTGACCAAAGTGACATGGGAAGATTTTTTTTATACACAATCAAGTAAAGTAAAATCTTTTTTAAATTTATGCCCCCCATTACAAACGTCTCATGTCTGATCCAATAATGTTACAAAGTTATTAATGTTTTCTCCAGTAAAGTGCTAATTATAAATAGTAGAGTTGGCCCTACATGTAACTCCAAGCACAGTACGACAGAAATTAAAATTAATGTAGTTTTTTTCCCGTCAAAAGTCAACTTAACATACTATTATTTATACAAAACCAAATTGCTTGTTTATTTAGTTACTTATAGAACAGAAAATACCATAAATGTCTCATCTAATATGGACTTTAATCAAATAAATCAAAGTGCAGTTAAACTGATTATATAAATTTTTTGAAAACTTGATTTCTCGAATTATACATTTTCTGTTTTAATATCAAGAATAAATTTACCTTGATTGTTTATTCTGTAATGGAAGTTGGCGGTAAAACATTATTGGCTCTTGAGCCATTCTAAGAATGAGATTATAAAATAGCTAAAGTGGATCTTCTTTCAAGAAAGTTGTTGAGAACACACACAGGAAGTTGTACTTCAAGCTATCCGTGGACATGTTTACAAAGTAATTAAGGAAAGCCATCATCATCATCTTCTGCCATCTCCTTGGCCAGCTCCATGTCCTGCTGTTCTCGCTCCCTTCTCTCCTCGGCCGACTCGAGGTCCTTCCCGTAGGACTTTGGGGGGTATCTCATGGCCTTCACGCTCTGGTTGTGCAGATCAAGGCAGAACGAGATGCGCTGGTGGAAAGCCAACTGCGGCTCTCGGGTGCAGTATATGTCCGTAGTCTCCTTGCTCCGCATGAAGCCTCTCTCAGGATCCAGCGTCGCCTCGATCACCCCATCCCTGATCGCTTTGGCCACAATGAACTCTGCATCCTCGGGGGAGTCTATACCCAGCTTGCGGGCGATATCTGTGGGGGCGATGCGGGAGTAGGACAGCCCCACTGAGCGTATCGCCGTCTTGATCACGTTGTGACGTAGACGCAAAATGAGCGTGAAGGTGTGGTCAGTCCTGAACTGTGGCCCAAAGTTTTCGAGCACCTCACCAAAGCGTTGCAGTTCCCCCATACGAACTGCCTGCGTCAGTTGAAAGTAAGGGGCCAACGAACGGCGAAGTGCGGCCTGTCTGAAGATCTGCCGTTCTGGGATATCACCCAACAACAGCTCTACGGCTACCGCCAGTTTCTGGACGGTCTGACGGAACCCGACCGCAGCGGTTTGGGGGGCCTTGCGAAGGGCCTGTACTAAATGCTTGTGAGCCGCTGAGTATTCCAGTCGAGCAGCTTTTATTCGACCCAGATAATAGAAGAAACGGGCCCACTCGTTGTTACTAGCGGTCTCAGGGAATACCGACTTGGATACAAGTTTATCAGCCTGGTCATAGAGGCTATAGTGCAGGTAGTTCCGTAGCAAGCAGTTGATGAGAACACCTTGACCTTCATAATCATTTCTAAGTGTGGCTGTGCGCAGGCGGGAGTGGAGGAACCCGCGGATCTTGGCCAATTGGTTAGTCAGCTCATAGCTGCGAGAGTGATAGAAATAGCACTTGGCTGCCAGTAGGTCCAGAGTGCGGCGGTTCTGGAGGGTCACCTTCTGCATCAGCGAGTTGGAGCACTGAACAGCATCCTCATGCTTCTGTCCGTCGATCAATTTCAGGAGGACCAACAAGTGGATATAAGCATCAACCTCTGGGAGCAAAGGGGTTGACGAGCTCTTACTGCTTCTCATACGTTGACCTGTAGCAGCGTTGCTGTCCGTTTCCATCGGCTCCTCCACAAACGCCAGAAGAGCGTCTCGTTCAGAAGTGGAGTGAGTATAAAATCCAGAGATTATTCCTCGGAGCACAGCTGGATTCATTTTTCTTCGAGTGTTGGGTAATGATCTAAGGACTCTAAGTATGAATCTAGGTTCCTTACTCTGCACTGCCTTTTCTATCTGACGAGCATGCTCTCGTATGTCCTGTATGGTCAGCAGGTCGGCATCTTTCTTGGCGTCTCCTGTATCTCCATCTCCCGATGGGCTATCCACAGTCTTCATTTCCACATCACCCGTCTGTTCCGCTGCCGCCACCATTGCTTACCTCTTTGACGTATACCTGTAAGGTAGGCCAATATAAAAAACATTTTAAAGAATGTGAGTATTTTGTTGTGGTAGTTCACTACATATGCCACCAGCAAACAAGCATTTTATCTCTGCATTCAATTTAAAATAAAGCACTAACAAGAAAATTCTTCTTTAAATAATAGTAATAATAATAATAATAGTTAAACGGTACAAGAGAACCATTTATTTAATATTTTAACCTATGATTATAAAGTTTGTAAATGTTTAATTTTCATAGTATATCCTATCTAAAAAAAATCTTACCAGGTTAAAAAAATTGAAGTATACTTGTCAAATGTTTATATTTTAGATAGTTAATATTTTAAAACTGCTGAGTAACTATTAATATCCAAAGAAGCTTAATACAGTAAAGAATTAACTATCAAACATTAGTATAACATCCTCCTGAAAGATAAAAAACTAAAATAAATATCCCCAAACATATTCATCAACACCATCTATCTAAATAAAGTTAATAGATACAAATCTGGCAGAGAAAAACTGTATCCTCAAATTATTACCAAATACTTTATGAAACAAATACTGGACAATAGACTACTTTTCATGCGAAAAAGAGAGAGTGCTGCACTCTACACGGCCCGGTGTTGTGAACCGTAGGAATTAACGTGGATGGCAATGAGTAAAGGTTTTAAAACTTCTTTTTTGTGTGCGAATATTGTTGGAGGAATTTATTTACTGTAGAATTGTCACAGTTTTGTTTATTCCTATTTAGAAATGTTTTTTCAGTTTTTGTTTTAAGTGTGAAAAATATAAATACGTTTCTTTGTGAAAAAATTACAACTCACTTTTGATTTAAAGAATAAAGTTGAAATTAATTAAAATACTCCGGGTTAATTACACATATTCAACAGCTTATGGGTCTAGTGCATTGAGGAAATAATAGGAGGTTGGGAAATATATTGTGAGTTGGAAGTTTCAATGCAAATCTTTTTGTGTTGGTGAAATTAAATTTTAGTTGTTAAAGTAACATTGGTACAATCATAGAGGCAAATAATTAATCGGTGACTAAACTAATTGGAGAAGATAACTGGGAAATTTGAAAATTCCAGGTAAAGGTAATTTTAAGATCAAACAAGGTTCTTGACTGCGTCATAGGAATTGAGGTCAAACCTATAAAGCTAGCTAAGTGGAATGAAAAGAATAATAAAGCGCAAGAAATTATTGTTGCTAGAATAAAGTGGTGTTTTTGTTGACTATGACCAAGCGTTATATAATTTACTACCCACTAAATAATAAATTTGTTCTGCCACGTGAAGTTATATTCTTGAATGAAGCTGGACCAAGTAGTGATTTAGGGGGAGCAACAGCTGCCCTATTACAACTACCTGATAGCCTACAACAGTTTAAGGTAGATGGTGTAGGTGAAATTGAAGATTCAGAAAAAGAAGATAACGTTGAAAATGGAAAAGATCCATTCTACTGGGGACTATACACTACTGTGCGTTGGTGCCTGGCCGTGATATTCAAGTATCATCTTCATTTCTTTGTTCACAAATTCGAGTAGATAAAGGAGCACTATCCAAAGAGATAGCATAGAGGACTGAATCATGAAGTAGAGACTAATGGTACTGATCTGACAATAAACAATGTATAAACACACAATTTCGATAGTGACTGAGATATCCCACTGATGCACACAAGTCAGGCCTTGGTCCCAACATTCCGTACCTAGGACATCCAATTAATTTGCAGCAGTTTGTTTCCACCTCTTGACTCTCAGGAATGTCTCACTTAAAGTTGTCAATTTTAATGGCAGGGTCCATTGGTGTTCTTACTGGTCTGCATTCTTCCATATCAAAAGTTTTAAAAATTGTTCTAAAATATTTTTTCTGTGAAATTTCAAGAATTCCGGAGTTCAAATTCTGATAAATGTGTTTATCAATATAGTCCCGAACTGTTCCCATATCGTTCATCTTGAAATTATTGCATAAGACTCTCTTTACGGATACAATTTCCTCAGGGCTTGAAACAACTATCAAAAGATCATCTGCAAAAGCAAGAACATAAAGTTTGTTTTCACCTTCATTTTTGCAGTATAAACAATAGTCATTTTGAGAGCTTTTAAACACATTATGTACCCACAATGAATTGAGTTTTTCATTCCAATAGCGTGGTGATTTTTTCCCGTCCATATATAGATGCGTATATTTCTGAGAGATCAAATTTTCCAGTTTGCTGGAAGCCCTTCACCATCAAGCGTACTTTAAATATTTCAGACTTTCCTGTTTCACTGCTCTTCCTGGTAAAGACCCCTCTACAGCCAATGAATTTTGAATTTTCTGGACAGTCCTCTTCCAACCAGACGTCATTTTCAATTAGAGCTTGTAATTCTCGGTCGATGGCCTGTTTCCATTGTTCCCATTCAGGATGCTTCCTGGCCTCTTCAAATGTGTGTGAATCTTCAAGATTGGCTAGAAAACTTGTTTCATAATCTTCAAGTTCAATCGGTTGTTTTAATTTAGTTTGGTTTTTGAGAACATATTTACTTTCTCTTTAATCATTTGTTTCATACTCAACATGTTCAGACTCTTCTTGACTGTCGCTCAAATTTCCCCCTTCATTTTCTACTTCTTCTACACTTATGTCTTGTCCAATCTCTTCCAATCCATTCTCAATTTCTTGATAATTTTCTCGGCTGTTGGCCTCTATTTGATTTTTTCCGTTTTCAACTCTATCTTCATTTGCCGGATCTTCAATTTCACCTTCATCATCTACCTTAAATTGTTGTAGGCTATCAGGTAGTTGTAATAGGGCAGCAGTGGCTCCTCCCAAATTACTACTTGGTTCATATTCATTCAAGAATATCACATCATGTGCCAGAGCAAATTTGTTATTTAGCGGGTAGTACATTTTATAACCCTTAGTCATAGTCAACAAAAACACCACTTTGACTTTTTCGGTCTAATTTGATCCTTTTTTATTTTGGAATCTGCACAAAATTTTTAAAGAAATTTGCATCAACTTCTTTGTTGAAACAAACCTCATAGGGTGCTTTATCTCTCACCGAACTCTTTGCTGTGTGATTCAAAATAAAAACACTTGCATTAATGGCTTTAGCCCAATACTTTTTGTCCGTGTTTTTTTTGCAGCTGATATGATTACACAACATTCAACCACAGAACGCATGTCTCGTTCCGCCTTTCCATTCTGTCTGGGGACTATACACTACTGTGCGTTGGTGCCTGGCCGTGATATTCAAGTATCATCTTCATTTCTTTGTTCACAAATTCGAGCCCATTATTAGTCCTGATAGTTTGTACCTCACCTCCCAAATTTATCCTGGAAGTCTTCAAATATGTCATCATTTTTTCTTTCACTTCGGGCCTCTCCTTTAAGAAAAATACAATTTCGGTAGCGAGAAAATCATCTCGGGTCAGCATCATGTACCTAGACCCTCCCATAGACGGTTCTTCAAACGTTCCACAAAGGTGTATATGAACCAATTACCCAACTTTTGTTGTTTTGGATGTACTTGCTGGAAAAATTAGACGGTGCTGTTTACCATATATACATGATTTGCAAAAGGGGTTTTCGACAGGTAAGTAATCTCCTTTGTGTGACTTAAGGCATTTTTTCACATGACGGAAGTCTTGGTGAGTCAGTCGTTCATGCTACTGAACCAAACTTTCCCGTTTTATTGCTGAAACATTCACATACAACATAAAATAATCAAATTGAAAACTCATTTTAAAGAGTTTTTCATGTCTGCTGGTGGTGGCACAAATTTTTCCAATTTTGTCAACATATTTGCAGAATTGTTTATCAACAATAAGATTATGACTTCTATTAAGGTTAGAACTAACCGAAAAAAAGTTAACTCCAAGTTCTGGGAAAAATAACACATCATCCATTACACTAGGTAACCAGGTATTTCAATCAAAAGCATCAAAACGAATAGTTCCTATTCGTGTGGCTTTAATGGTTGAGCCCCCTCCAATTTTAATTAGTTTTTCAACTGTTAATATTATAAAAATTCCTTCATTCAACACGTATGCTCACTGTCTCTGCTATCTAAGAACCATTAAGTTTTTCCTTACTTTGTAGTATCTAAACAGGAAGACTTCGGTAGCGAGAAAATCATCTCGGGTCAGCATCATGTACCTAGACCCTCCCATAGACGGTTCTTCAAACGTTCCACAAAGGTCTATATGAACCAATTACCCAACTTTTGTTGTTTCGGATGTACTTGCTGGAAAAGGTAGACGGTGATGTTTACCATATATACATTATTTGCAAAAGGGGTTTTCGACAGGTAAGTAACCCCCTTTTTGTGACTTAAGGCATTTTTTCACATGATGGAAGTCTTGGTGAGTCAGTCGTTCATGCTACTGAACCAAACTTTCCCGTTTGGTTGCTGAGAAATTCACATACAACATGAAATCATCAAATTTAAAATTCATTTTAAAAGAGCTTTCCATGTCTATTGGCGGTTGCACAAATTTTTCCCATTTTGTTAACAAGTTTGCAGAATTGTTTATCAACAATAAGATTATTACTTCTATCAAGGGTAGAACTAACCGAAAAAGGGTTAACTCCAAGTTCCGGGACAAATAACACATCATCCATTACACTAGGTAACCAGGTATTTCCATCAAAAGCATCAAAACGGAAAGTTCCTATTCCTGTGGCTTTAATGGTTGAGCCCTCTCCAATTTTAATTAATTTTTAAACTGTTAATATTATCAAAATTCCTTCATTAAACATGTATGTTCACTGTCTCTACTATCTAAGAACCATTAAGTTTTTCCTTACTTTGTAGTATCTAAACAGGAAGACGCTATGAATGCAATGGTTCTAGGATCGTTATTTTGGCTTTCTTTTTCCTTCCTAAAACGACAGTATTTTTGTATATGACCATGTTTTTTTTTACAATAATGGCATACTTTGGTCTTTAAACAGTCTTTACTTGAGTGGCCTACCTTGAAACAAATTTCACATTGGATGGATTTTATATTTCTTTCAAGTTGTAGTTTGGCGACTAAGGTATTTGCATCGCGTTTTTTGCCACGAGATTTGATACATCCTATTCTATCAACAAATGAGCAATCAACTCATTTTTAATTTTGTTTTCTTTGAGAACTGACTCCCACACTGCTGCTATAAGATGATGGTAAGGTTTAGGAAGTGACATTAACATTTTTGTGATAATCATGGTTTCTGGAATACTCTCACCCAATAAAGTCAATTTGGTAGTAATACATTCTATCTTAGAAGCAAAAGCAACAATTCCTTCATCTTCCTAAAAACAATCATAACATTTTTTTTTTTTTGCAGTAAGTGAAGTGTAACCTTTGATTTTCGATCATAAATGGACACAAGTTTGTCCCACGTCGCCTTTGAAGTAGTACAACTTAGTAAATGTAATAAGTGTTCTTCAGATATTCTACCAATAATAGCTTCATGCGCTTTATTATTCTTTTCATTCCACTTAGCTAAATCGACGCCTCCTTCTATGGTTTTGACCCCAATTCCTATGAAGCTGTCAAGAACCTTGTTTGATCTTAAAATTCTCTTTACTTGGAATTTCCAAATTTCCCAGTTATCCTCTCCAATTAGTTTAGTCACCGATTGATCATTTGCCTCCATGATTGATACCAATGTTACTTTAACAACTAAAATTTAATTTCACCAACACAAAAAGATTTGCATTGAAACTTCCAACTCACAATATATTTACCAACCTCCGATTATTTGCTCAATGTAGTGGGCCCATAACCTTTTGAAGATGTGTAATATTACCCGGACTATTTTAATTAATTTCAACTTTATTATTTAAACCAAAAGTGAGTTGTAATTTTTTAACACACAAAACAAAAATTTAAAAAAACATTTCTTAATAAGAATAAACAAAATGTGACCATTTAACAAAAAATGAATTTCCCCGACAAAAAAATCAACAACTCAAACAATTGTTATATATATTTAATGAAATGGTGCAACATATATATATATATATTTTTTGCTGCACCATTTCACCAAAGCAAGAGTCGAGTTGGTATTATTTGTAACCAGAGATAAAGGTTTTATTTACAGATATAAAACCATGCACAGCTTAGGGTTTCCATGATGATGTAATCAAAGAACGAAAAGCTGAAAATTCTCTGGGGAAAATAATATTTTCGTTGTACATTACTTTTTCCCCCGACACCCTGGGTACACAACCTCAGTGGCGGCTCGTGTATAGGCACTGCGGAACTGCAGCACCCCCTATTTCCACTTGATATTATCGATAACCTTTAATATAATTAAGTGAAGTGTAACCTTTGATTTTCGATCATAAATGGACACAAGTTTGTCCCACATCGCCTTTGAAGTAGTACAACTTAGTAAATGTAATAAGGGTTCTTCAGATATTCTACCAATAATAGCTTCATGCACTTTATTATTCTTTTCATTTCACTTAGCTAAATCGACGCCTTCCTCTATGGGTTTGACCCCAATTCCTATGAAGCAGTCAAGAACCTTGTTTGATCTTAAAATTATCTTTACCTTTATGGTACTGCCAAAGCATTAAATAATACAAACAATTCTAATTGCAACTACACTAAGAGCAACACTAACACAATAGGAGCCAAAAACCAGTCAAAGAAATAAGGTATTATTTGCGCGGACCCCACTATGTCTCTAGTGCAGTTTCACGGGTTGCTCACCGAAGATAATACCGCAAGAGAAGCGCGACTACTCAACTAACTCAAATTATAGATTTTCATTAACCCAACTGTGATTTGGAAAACAAGACAGACAGCCTGGTTGTAGCCATCCAAAAATTAAACAGGTGTCCTGAGAAACATTAGCTCAAAATGTATAAATGGAACTCTTGGAGCTTAGTAAGTCTGTGACTAAGACATTACTGCATTCTAAGCCAGAGGCTCATAACGGAAAGTCTGTATGATAAAAATACAGAGAAACATAGTCTCTAGGACTCATGTACAATATATGAAACTAGTAATAATGAGACTTGTCCTTCATTCTGGAGGACACAATATTTAACCAATAAAATAAAACTTTTAATATAGAAGTCAACAAGACTTGAAGTTGGTTAACTGCCAACTCAACATACTACCAAAACAAATGAAAATCATCTCCGACTATATACAGAATACTAAACACGTCTAAGTAGACATTGTCTATTTTTACAACAAAAACTGGACTCTAAGTCATAAGGATTCATTGATTTTTTACAGGATACTTAAGTGATGGAATTATGTTGTCCTGTCTATGGTGGCGGTGGATCCGACGGCCAATACTTCATAGTCGTATTCTTCGTTGCGTGATGGTGTAGAAGTTCCTCCTTCGGTGCTGGGTTGTAGGGAATTGAGTATAATGAGAACCTGAGAACAGCCCTATATATAATCCCAAATCTGATACGAACGGAACAAAGCAAAAACGGTGATAAACTCAGGAATATAGAAAAGGAGATGGACGGATGAAGGCGGGGTTAAAGGAAGATGAAGCAGGGACCACCGCTTGCGGGGAAAAGGGGAAGACCTGGTTCCTTGGACTGCCGCTCGTCTTCTCTAACGTGGAGTGTGTCACTCGGTCAAGCTCATATTATACTTCTTTCTTTTATCAGGTGTTATAATGCAAGCACGTGTGGCTGCCATCTTTTAATAATTTTCGTTTCTAAAATGTGTCGAACAAATCCAAGAACATTTTGAAATAATGAGTAGATACCAAAGCATCTTCTATTTAAATATATTCGTTTTGATTATGTTCTTTAGGCTCAGCTATTATTTTTATGAGAATTTGTGATATATACGTCCTTTACTATATTTTACATATATAAATTTAATAATACAATAGGCTTGGCTAAAAAATAATGTTCATTTAGAGTTAACATTGCTTTAGCCCAGTAACTTTAGTTGAAAATCGGGCGTCATTTAAGAACAATTCCAAATGAGTTAGTTGAATATTAGTTTCCACTTTCACTTTGCTTTTCTAAATAAGTTGTAAAAAGTATCCATTATTTGATTGTACACATACAATTTTACTGCGCGTAAACGGTGCTGAAAATTGTGGTTTTTTAAAATTGACTTTCGCTAATTTCTTCATTCCTATTAATTTTATGACCATGAGATATACTAACAAAGAAATAATATCGGAAATTTATATACAAAAAAGGTGGGATAGTGTATTCTAAACTACCAATCTATTTTGTTTGTTTGTAGAATTAAGTTTATAGGTTTGTTGGGGTAACGCTGTATGTAAGAGATATGTCAATGTTTTTAGAAATATTGTAACTATCTTACATCAGTTTATCCAGATGAAACAACTAAAGTACTCTTTACTTTCCGAATAAACCCGAAGGTTTAAATCTACCATATTAGGCCAAATACCTTAAGTGTAATTAATTTTTAGGCTAAATTTGGCCAACAGTCACGTCCCCGAACTACTACCAACATAATTCATAACTATAGATATCTAGATTAGTATGATATGTGCTGTTAAGTCTGCTTTGGATCTATTTGTTATTTACAGTATTCATCCAACTGGCAGTGTTTTGCTTTGCTGGATTTTCAGCGTTTTTCTGATTGGCCAGCGTGTAGCTTCATAATTAGAATTTTTCGCGCCAAGGGTCAGAAAGCTTCCGAATTAATATAAGAAAAAAATCACAGAAAACGTTACCTCGTGCTAGCATAATATCTTTCAGTTTCGATTTAGCTGTGAAAGTCTTGAGCTCTTTATTAAGACTTGAAGCTACTTTGAAATTAAAATCTTTATAAATAAATCATGTCTGGACGCGGAAAGGGTGGTAAGTTAATATTATTCGTAATTTAAGAGTTAGAAGTATAACAAAGTAGTTACCATAAGAAAATGCTTCATATATAAGAAGTGAAACACGTTTTCCGCTAAGTTTGTTTTACCTTATAGTGTTGTAGATATTTAAAATTAATTTTGGTTAAATATAGCTGTTAGGAAATAGCTGTTTCAACTTAACGATGTTTGAATGAAATCAAAATGGAATCATTTTTCTCTTCCATATTTGTTCACTTTAATGAGTATGTCCGTCGTTTCAAGATTTTTTTTTTTTTGTAAAATTTCAACCACAAATAAAATAAATAATTGAGTTTTGGTATTGTAATACAGAAACTGCCAACCTTCTATTCTTTATACCTAATATTTTTTATTGAGTTTTGGGATTGTAACTCGGAAACTGCCATGCTTCTTTAACCTTTGGCCTAGGCCATGGCTAAATTCTCTATGCACTACACACTTGTACACTTTACTGTACACACATCAAACATGTTTCTGGTATCCTAAGGTGCATATGGTACCAAATATTTTCCACGCTATATATTATAGCTAAGAGTTTCCTGGTGGCTACTTAAACACTTGCTCAGTACACTGACAAAGATATTGAATTTTAATAGTGCTTTGGCTTTGGTGGCCAAGTGTACACTAAAATGGTAAACTATTATCAATTTTGTATTTCGGCAAATGAGGGTATTTTAGGATATAAAAACAAATTAACTTACTTGTAGATCTCTATATGGAAGACCATGCTAAATAATTCACAACACAAAAATTACAATTACATGCCGGAAGGTCTGCCAAAACCACAGGAATAACAATATAAATAGATTGTTACTGTTAGTTATTTATTCAGAAGTTGTTTATAAAAAGAGCCAAGATCGGCTCGTATGCATATAAACATCCTAATGTAGGTGTGGTTCATTCACTAACTTGTTGCATACATTCAGGAAAGTGAGGTCTATTACAGGGTATAAATTATTTGTCCTCACCCCAATGATATTCAAATTACAAATAAACATAAGCGTATACAAGAAAAAACCTTTACAAAAAAATAAAAACCTCTACTAAAAAAGTACAGTATACATCCACATTCTGCTCCAATTATAATATCAGTTTTTACAAAATTACTGATAACGTTTCACCCACACATCACCTGGTCAAAATTATATTCTAGATTATATTTTTTATCTTCCTTTTTAAAAAGATAAGTTTTTTTTTATCTTTATTTCTTGTGGTATTCTATTGAAAAATTGTAGTCCCTTTATCTTTATTGAGTAGAGTCCAAAAGTAGTGGTGTTTACTCTGTTCTGAAAATAATTATTCAGACTTCTTGTAGAGTAATTCCCCTTTTTGTATTCCCAAATGTTTACGCTACTAATAGTTAAGTTGTTTTCAAGTTTATATGCCATTACAACCGTATCCAAAATAATAGCTTCAGTTAATTTCAAAATACCCTGAAACCTTTTAAGCCTAATGTCACCTTCCTCACCACTCGGCAGCCGAAAAATATTTTTAGTGCTATGTTTTGTTGTATTATTAGAGGTATTAATTGACTTTTAAAAGTATTACCCCAGATTACATTTAAGTAGGACAAGTGCGAGTTAACCAGAGCAAAGTAGATGGACTTTAACAAGTTTGGAGTGAATTTATAGGAGAGTTTTTTTAGCACCCCAACTGGGCCTCTAATTTTTTTGTGACATAGTTTATATGTGAGCGCCAGGATAGTGAGCTGTCAATGGTCAGATCGAGATATTTTGATTTCCTTATTGTTTCAGAACGTAATTCCCAAAGCTTATCTGGTAATTATCTATATTCTTTCTATCTGTTTCCCGGTCTAGTAAAAATAACATAGTTAGTCTTTTCAAGATTTAGCGACAGTTTATTGACTCTTAACCAATGGTATAAACAATTTCAGATCTGTTTGAATATTCTCTGCTATAGTTTTAAAATTTTGTCCAATGTAAAATAAACTTGTGTCACCTGCATATAGTTAGTTGTAAATGGCCTTGAAAATGTCGTTAACATAAATAAGAAAGAGTAAAGGTCCAATTACCGAACCTTGAGGGACCCCACATGTGACACCACGTACAGTGTTTTCGTGATTGTTTATGTAAGTGTATTGATTTCTGTTAGTAATATAGCTCTTAAACCACTCAAGAGCTACTCCTCATTCCTATTTTAGAGAGCTTGTATAATATAATTTCATGGTTGACCGTGTCAAATGCCTTTTTTAAATCAATAAATAAAGCTCCAGACAGCTTAGTATTGTCATCCAAATTATTCTGTATTTTATCAATCAATTCAAAAGCCGCCACTAGTGTATCAGATTTCCCCCTAAATCCATGTTGGGGGTGTTTGAATAAATGTATTTTGTTTAAAAACTTAAGTAACCTAACTTTCATTATTTTTTCTAATATTTTTGATATGGAGGATACAAGCAAGATAGACCTGTAGTTTGACGAATCACATTTCAAAGTGCCGCCCTTATATACGGGAATAATTTTTGATATTTTCAGCTGTTCCGGAATTTGACCTTCTGTTATAGATTTATTAAATAGAACAGATATATACTCTAGTACTTTATTAGAACATTTTATCAAAATGCAAATTTTTTGAGTTACTAAGATCTCGTATTCTATTTTTTACTTCCATTACATCTGTTAAGAAAATTGCAAATGAGTCGTTTTATCATCAGGAATATTCATTGTAAGATTATGTCTTACATTTATAAAATAATTAGAATATTTGCCATTTCAGAAGTTGTATTATATTCCTTGTTCATAAATTTCAATCTTGATATTTTATTATTAACTTTACAGTTTTATATTAAGAGACTTATTTATCTCCTGCCACAATTGTTTAGGATTATTGCTACTGCTTAAAAACTTTCTTGTAAAGTAATTTTTCATCAACCTTCACATTATTCCTAGCTAAAATATAATCACTCTTATAGTTTGTATTTTCTGTGTTAAATTTAACTAGTTTATATATTTTGCCACGTAATTTAATAATTTCCAACATCTCGCTGTTCACCCAAACACACCTTGGAGAATAACGAGCACTATTTGTAATTATTTGACCTCCCCTTCTTTCAGCAAACAACAAAGCATTTTGCACTATTGTCATGAGTTCCTAAAAAAAAATATTTGTATTTGGTGCTGGTGTTAATTTGTCCCAGAGATTCACTAAGCTTAAGTTCTAAGATATTGTAATCAATTACACATTGATTTTCAGTGTCGTTTTTCCTCTCTGCCGTGATATCATTTGATTCTAATTCCACTATCAGAATGTTGTGATCACTTAAACTATTGTTAATGTTTGAAACCCACAGAGCCTGGCATCTATATTTGAAATAATTTGGTCCATTGTACTTTCATTGTTAGTTATTCAAGTTGCTAGCTCATTGCAAATGTCAAAGCCATAGCTGTTTAGCAGATTATTAAATATTGTATCATTCATTGTATTAATGTTTGTGTCACTTATGATTATTTGATTAAATTAGCAAAATTAGCATAAAACTGCACTAGTTACACTTTAAAATGTGTGTTAAAACTGTTTTTAAATATTGTAAATTTGGCTAATTCTACCAAAGAACATCTTATATTGAAGGATCGGAATGGCAAGATCTTGGACTAACTCTGACATCAACACAAAGGAAGATAATTTTTAGAGCTGTTCTTGATAATTCATGAAATAAACTGACATATTTTTTCGGTCAGGCAAGTCGAAAGGAAAAGCAAAGTCCCGATCCAGCCGGGCCGGTCTTCAGTTCCCCGTGGGAAGGATCCATCGTCTACTGCGGAAAGGCAACTATGCGGAGCGTGTGGGGGCAGGAGCCCCGGTGTATCTGGCCGCAGTGATGGAGTATCTAGCTGCCGAGGTGCTCGAGTTGGCGGGCAACGCTGCCCGAGACAACAAGAAGACCAGGTCAGATATTCCTCCTGTGTCACTCTCGTGCTAGACTGGATGGTTTGCATCTCAGTCGAGTACTAAATGGTTTCCCTCTCTCTCTCCAAATAACACATTTCCTCTGATATATAGGCTTATGTTCGTAAAGTTCAATAAGCATACAGATTTTAACAATTGTACAATATTTGGAAAAAGGTACATCAAAGGTGGATAGAAACATTTGAAGTGTAAACTGTGTTCTTCTTTTCATTGTAAAGGCCATATTGTGTTTGTCCCCCTTTTATATGTTTCTATCCACCTTTCCTGTACCTTCTTCCAAATATAATACATTTACCTCAAAGTGAAAGGAGGTTTTCCTTATAGATCTATTCTAAATAGAGTATATTCCCATCCAATGTCCAGTTCCTGTTTTTATCCGTTGTGTTATTATTTTACATACCCCTGTCCAAGGGCTGGTTTTATGACTGGACACATTTTAATCTGCCAGATAAAATGTATTAATCCATCACATTTTCATCGGGAGGTTTAAGTACCTGATAACTATTATCTGGAAGTTAAAATGGTTGTTACCATAGTGATGCGTTGCTTTCCATGAGGTTTTGGATATCAGGGTATAATCTTGATTCACGTGTTTAGTAGGCACACTTTAATAAAAGTTATAACTGACTAGCTATTAATTTTGTAGATTTAGGATGATATAATAACAAATTATTTAAATGCGAGGATAATGAATGAAATTCTGTAAGTGTTGTACCAAACTGTTAACCACATTTTGCACTCACGTGACGCCATCTTTTTCTCGCACTTGTTTAGCCGCCATTATTTAACAAATGTTGATTATCGTAGCGGTAGCTGCAGGGTTTATACGCATGCGCCAGTAAAAACAATACCAACCTTGCATTTTCTATATAAAAAAAAAAGCAGATAAATTCAGTTTATAATATGGGTAAAATATTAAAGTGGTTTTCGGTGACCTGGCAGTCTAGGGGGTAAGGTGTCAGACTTCTATGCTGGCGGCCGGGGTTCGATCCTCTGTCCCGGCACAGATTTATCTGATTACCAAACCCTTCCTTCACCTCTGACAAGACATCTTGTGAATGTGGGGAATGCCAGGCCTCCACCGTGGTTCGGATTCCACGTTAAACTGCAGGTCCTCCATTTCATCTCACAATCACCCTACCATTACACATTAGCGTAAGTGCGTAGAACCCGAACGGGTAGTAAGATGCAGTAATAATAATAATAATAATTAAAGTGGTTGATAACCTTTATCTGGTCGCTAACTTTAACCTCCTGATAGCTACTGTAACTTTAAAAACTTCTCTTAACTAAATGTATTTTTCATGTTGGATGAAGTGCGCACCTGTGTGATGGTTTTTGTTTAACAAAAATAAAGGCAAATACATGTAAGTTTGATCCTGGGTTGGTCAAAAATGCTCGGTAAATTGATTAAATAATAAATGATTTTAAATATTTCAAGAGTTTTAAATTAAATTTCCTACGAATCCTAGCAAAATTCAGGATTGAAATGAAAATTTCGAAGCAGGGCAAATGCTTAAAAACTAAACCGTTTCAAGAAGTTGGAAATCTAACTGAACGACGTAAAATATAGTTTCACAGTCAAGTCATTCCTGAAACTTTTTTTCTACACTAAAGTAACACGAGCTCGAGTAAGAAAATCAACTCTGTCTATTCTTTGCTCCTCTTGAACCTTAACTCCAACATAGCATTGATTGAGTTATCTCACTTAGCATAGCCATAAACAGTATTTTAGATAAAAGGCTATATATATATATAGGATGGTTTGCCAATGATGACAATTCACTGCGCAAATTTGAAGTCTCCCTCGAATGTTCTCCGGGCCTGTCTGACGCCGTGAGATGCGTGGGAGTCACTGTCGACACTGGAGTCTGAGGCAAGGGAACTGTATGTTCACACCCACAAGCACTAAACAAACAGCCGTGGGAAATATTCCTGATTTGTGTCACAGGATCATCCCGCGTCACCTCCAATTGGCGATCCGCAACGATGAGGAGTTGAACAAGTTGTTGTCTGGGGTGACCATCGCTCAGGGCGGGGTCCTGCCCAATATTCAGGCCGTGCTGCTACCCAAGAAGACGGGTACGGGTGCCGCCGCCACGCCCAGTAAGAGCGGCAAGTCCAAATCTCAATCTCAAGAGTACTAAGCGCCCATCTCAATGTCGACGATCACTCTGCCTCGCTGATAAATAGCGAGATATATTTTCTCACCAGCCTGTACATCTCTCATGTGTTGTTGATATTTGCTATTACACGGACACTTAATTTTGGTTTGTATGCGATCATTAAAATAGAGTTGGGTCAAATCATACCCTATTGGTAGGATTTATTTCCCATCAATTTTTTAGTTGATGTAATAAATTTCTTATTCTTTCAAATATGGGTTTTTTCATTGTTGTACAATGCTACCAACGTGTCACCAAGTAACTAAAATTAACTTTACACAAACTCCACTCGAGCCATGTTTCTTTTAAAGGTGTTTGTTTGCTTGACGATGGAACACGAGAAATTTTTATCACATAACATTTATTTGGTCAAAATAAAATATTGTTTCAGTACAAACATAGAGTTTAATTTTTTTATGTGGTGATACCAACATCTGTTGAATATCTGTCATAAGGATAGCGGCATTAGTCGACAAACTTGTCGTTAAATTTAGACATCCTTGACAAATATTCAAGCACTGTTGATATCACCGCGTAAAGAAATTAAACTCTTATAGTTGTACTGAAACAATATTGGATTTTGACCTAACAAATGTTTTACTATAAAAACTGAAAAAACACTGGCCTTTTCTAGCGCCCCAGGTTGCCCAGAAACTGCGTACATTTCCATATCAAGTTCAGATCATCTTGTTTGAAACATGGCGTACAGCTATCATTTTTATGACAAAACATTTCATTCCTTTATGCTTTACTCTAAATTATCTGGGAAAAATAGCAATTTCTGTTTTTGCGGCCGGTTGGCTCGACTAACACGCTCATCTGTGGTGTCTATTTTAGCTTCTGGTCGGAATTGTTGATATTTCTTACTAAAGTAGGAGACTGTTTGTTATCACTGGATTTTTTCATTTTGTATGTTCAATAAAGTTTCAATTTTTTTAAGGATTGTGTTTATTTCATTGGAATTAACCTTTTCTTTTCCTAGTTTTTTCACCGTTTCCACATCTCGGCTCAATCTGAACTCATCTTTCCTCTGTCCTTGCACTATTATTTTCCCCTCACCCGCACATTTGGTGAGTCTCGCTACTGAACCATGTCGCCAGCACATTAAATAACTACTGATTGTAGGGTTCTAGGACACTGGTTCAGTTTTACAATTTGAAAGTTTGTTTCCACATAGGGTGACCTGGTGGTCTAGGGGTAAGGTGTCAGACTTCTGTGCTGGCGGCCGGTGTTCAATCCTCGGTCCCGGCACACATTTATCTGATTACCAAACCCTTCCTTCACCTCTGACAAGACATCTTGTGAATGTGGGGAATGCCAGGCCTCCACCGTGGTTCGGATTCCACGTTAAACCGTAGGTCCTCCATTTCATCTCACAATCACCCTACCATTACACATTAGCGTAAGTGCATATAACCCGAACGGGTAGTAAGACGCGGTGATAAAATAATAATGTTTCCACATAAGGTGTGGTGTGTCCATTTCTATTTAATGATAGTTTTGAATGGAGTTGAAAAACAGATCTTTCAAGTCGGATGGCTGATAGTGGACGCTCATTTATTGAAATAACTAATAATCAGGATTATCTTGTTTTGGTAGATTTACTTGACATTCATCACTGTTTGTGGCCTGGATCAGTCTCTTTATACCGGCTTGCTAGGCCTGTCGTAGCCTCATAAGATATAACCTAAGACTAGCACAGGCACAACATCCAGTACCCGACCGTTAATTCACCACAGTGAAAGGGTAAAACCATAATTTCACAAATGAAACATTTTTGGTCACGCTGGGAATCGAACCCGATACTCGTAGCACAGTAGACAGACACGCTACAGACTGAGCTAAGGTGTTGAATTGTTGGTAGCAATGAACATCTACAAATTGGGGCATGGCTGAGTAGCGATTTTATTAAAAAAATTACGAAGGTAATATGTGGTAGGAAAAGATATGTTAAACTTTTTTTTGTAGGTTTTACACTTTTTTTCTCTTTGTTCAAGATGGTAGGTTTGTATACAAGTTATATCAAAACCTTAACGTTAGTTTTTTTATAATACAAACTAAAACAGTTTGTTCATTTAACCCTCGAGTGGGTGCGCTGTAATATTTAACACGAGCAGGCGCGTGGGGTACTTTATACCCTACTTTATTTTCATGGTGCTATTGAGACATGTATGAACAAAATGATTGTTTTTGTGGTATGTTTTATTATAATAAAAAATAGAAAAAAGGCTTGATATTTAGCAAAATATTTTTATGAAAGTTACATACTCAGGTTTTTGGTAAATGTTGGTTATTATTTTGCTAATTATTACTCTTAAAGATACAATGTCATTAAAAGTACAATGCAAATATAATAATGAAGATGATAATCTAAAATGATTACTGAATTTAAAAAAAAACTTAATATTTTTAAGAATCGGAATCAGCCTCATGTATGTTGTTACACTCATCCCATGTGTGCCTTATATGTTTGCATGTTTCACATATTATTGTGATGACCACATAAGACATCTTCCTCGTTTCTTTATGGCTAACTTTTCACCATCATCTTCACACTTCATAGTACTTACATACTCTCCGAGAGAGGCTGATAATTAATTTGGCTCTTTCTTCAAGGTGAGGCTTCATCATAGTCAAAGCTAACTTTTTCAAAAACATTCTTATGGCTGTAGAATGTTAAGATGTTGGAGCGTATAGAATTTGTGCATTGATGCCAGCTATATTTATCAATGAATAAAATACTCTCACAGGCCATCGCCTTGTAATACGTGCAACATCGTACACACTACACATTTGATCCACTGTATCTATTCCTCCCTTTGACTTGTTGTAATCCATTATTATATCTGGTTCTTAGTGTCATCATTGATAGTTGGTGAATCATGCATTGTAGATAATAAAATGACAGCCTTGTTTTTTCTGAAATCCAAATATGGACCAACCCACTTCTCTTCTCAATTTTTATTCACCTGAAATTCTTAGGGAATCTCTTTTTTGTCTTTTCTGAGAGTACCAACACAAGTTATTTTCTTTTCCAAAAGAGATGTTGCCAAGGGATAGCTGGTATACCAGTTATACACTGCAAGATTTCGATTTGATCCTTCAATATCTGAAACCAATCTATTCACAATGTCAATTGACTTATTTGACACTGGATATGGGCCTTCTTCGTGCTTACCACAATACACTTCTAAATTGTAAACAAAAAATGTATTTGAGTCACAAATTGCAAAAATTTTGATCCCTTATTTTGCAGGGTTATTCGGAATATATTGAACAAAACTGCAGCGCCCCCGACATGAGTACCCATATTATACCTGTTCTTACAACTCAACACAAATGTATCAAAAAATTATCTCACAGCAGCTAGCTTATCTATTTTTCTTCGGTCATTTCTTGTATCCTTATTGTCAAATCGTAGAGAGCGGAGCAAGAATAAAAATTGCTTGTAGCTCATACAAGCTCTGTATTCCAGTCCCATCTGAAGCCCATAATTCTTTGACATTAGTGTGATGTCCCTTTTTGATATCAATAAGGTAAAGACCGATGCCATAATGCCATAATCTCAACTCTTGACGTTTCTTTTCCGTCCCTGTCCCTAAAATATCTCTTATCTCTCATCTTTTATATCTCTTGCAATAAGTTTGGGACCAGGAGATACTTTGACTATGTTTTTTCTTTGGAAAGTCAGTTTTTCTCCAAATACATTTTCTAACTTTTCTGGTAAAATAATCTTCATTAGTCGTAGTTTTACTGTCTTCATCTGAAGAAACACAATCTTGTTCAGACTCACTATTACGGTCACTTTATATTAAAATGTCCTCATCTTCATCATAATCAGCGCTATCAATATATTCTTCGTCATCCGACAGCTCCTGCAATATTTTGCCGATTTCTTCGGGAGACATCATTCTAAATAAATACGAGTTCATTTGAATTTTTGTATTTATTAGATTTTGCCATTTCTAAAACCAATTGGTTAGTACCAAGAGTAGTAAATAAAAATGGAATTATTTTTTAGGACAAAACATGATGTAAATTCAATAATCATACATTATATAACCTTGAAAGGACTCAAACACGAGCTTCTTAGTTCTTTTAAAAATAAAAAAACAAAAATACCCAACAAATAGTTTATGAAAAATCAATTAGGTAAATATATAAACTTAACGTGACTTGAGCAACTTAACATGACTTGAGCGGGCGCGTGGGGTATGAAATACACTATTTCAAATGCAATAATTGATTTCACTGAACACTAAACATACCGACCGATAGTCAAGGTCACACTGAAGGAATAGATAAAGCAACAGGTCTGCCAGGCACCTGATAGTGCTACCACACACTAAAAAGTAAAAATTGGGGTACTTTATATCCCAGCGCACCCGCTCGAGGGTTAATCGATTTGAAGTCTTGATACCTTAGCTTATAGTCAGTAGTGTGTTTGCCTTCTGAGTTAAGGGGCATAGCCGAGCTGTGGGTTTCCCCTTGGACAGCAGGGTAGGCAAAGTGTTGTGTTTGTTCTAGATGCAAGTTAGTTATAAGTCTGTTTTGAGGCTCAACTGCTTAGGACGGGGAGATCGAGGTTCGAATCTGTCGGGTGAACTGGGAGTGGTTTTTCCTAAATGGTTTTCCACTCTCCCTCCACGCAAATGCGGGTTCACTTCCTCTAATTCATCCTTCCCAATTCCTAATCCATTAGAGTAATTAGTACTTAAAGCGTATAACCCGAACGGGTAGAAGACGCGGCGCTAAATATTATTATTATTATTATTATAAGTCTGTTAAAAAGGAAGTTGCGTTGTGTTGCGTGTCTCACTCTCCCTTCTGATGAGTTTCGATAGAATGAAACCTAGGTCGGGGGATAGGAGTTAATGATTGATTTTGTCCAGTGGCAGCAGTGTAAAGTGTGAACATATTGTGTTTGTTTCTATCCACCTTGTCTGTATCTTCTTACAAAAACAACTATATAAACAACTGAACAAGCAGAGTTGTTCACAAACACCCGAGGCCTGAATGCCAGGCTGAAACAATTGTGCCACAATTGACAGAGAACACTTGTAATTAGCTTAGATTTATTTCTGATCAACACGCCACAGTTTGTTTTCATATTCATAAACATTAATTTGAATGTTGTAATTACACTGAAGGAAAGTATCGAGTTGGATTAATATTTTTTTTTATTAAAGAAAGGTACACTGAAATGTAAAGCTTTTAAAAATAATTTATTTACATAGCAAAGAAATGTAAAATAAAAAAAAAGGCGAGTACAAATTTATAACACAATATTGAACTAATTGCATAGAGAGCCATCAGCTCATGTTGTCTTGTTATAATATGTCCTTGAAACAACTGCTGGAGCTGGGACAAGATGATCCCCTAGTGCTATACAAACAACTGGTAGTACAAGAGGTAAGCTACGAGGAATCACTAAATAAACAGTTTTATCGCTGTCTGACTGTTGACAGTACTTATCTTTCATGAAACACAACAAAATGTCTAACTTAAGGATCGTATGCAATAAATTGGGGTTCTTTCCGTAGTTGTAGATAATTAAAACCAGGTGGGTAGTAATAATTAACAATATCTTTATTTTAATCATCACGCGGGCAAGTAAACATAATATATGTAATGGCGGCCGATTTTGTGTCATCCGTAATGTGTTCTTATTTCTTAAGGAACTGTAATTTGTTTTATTTATTTCGAATTTATTTGTAATTCTAGTTTTGATTTTCAGTTTTTGAAGAGTTTGAACGTGTTCATTAAAATATTTACCAGATTGTCCGCGAGGGGAAAGTTTTAGAAGCGAGCATGTGCTACACCGGTCGAGTCCAAGTTTTCCAGACAGGTGGGGGGTACTAGCCAAGTAAGGATTTCCACACCTATTTTTTTTTAAATAAAGATTTTATTCGTGCTAATCTCTTTTGTTCGACAAAATAAAGATTACTGATTAGGTTGCACTTTTAAAGTAGGCCTAACTAAGTAATTTTTGAATTCAAAATATTATGCTTTGTTTATGAGATGAAAGATTCGACCATCAAATCCAGTAAAACACAGAATCCTCGAATACTTGTCAGGATTTGAGGATTCAAAGATTCGAGTGGTCCATCTCTAAATAAAACAAAATAAGTGGGAAGAGCAGACGACAGCTAGATATTTACTGCCCCAGCTCATCTTAAATCACGGTCTTCACAACCATTTCAAAAGTAAATAATGAAACCTGGAAATTCTAGGACTTTTCCAAGCCTTGGACAGACACACATTAAATTCCAGGTCTTTCAAGAACCGTACGAACCTAAATAAATACATCATCATCATCATCAACTTGTTCTTGCCCCAACCTCCTCAACTAAGCTATTTAAATCGAGGCGTGTTCATAGTTGAACAATACTGAACTAACACAACAATATCAAAGCCAGCAAGTGAAAGGGGCAGGCGCCGACCGGGGGGTGGTGATATAACGACCTGGCACCTTTACTGGGTCGGTTCTATGCACGAGAATGAACCTCCCATAGTGTGTAGTGGGCAATGTTGAGCTTCTGTTTGTAGCGCTGGATTGACACTTGCAGGCGCTGGGAAGTAACATCTTCTATATGCATTTCTGATGTGTCTGCGAAATACAAACAATACTTACTAAGAAATGTAATTTTACCCTGTTAAACTCATACACTTCTTTAGAACATTTAAAGAAAGGCATAAATAATTAAATATAGCCCATTATAAATTAGGGATGATACCCTCGAATCAATTTCGGATTCAACACTTGGGCATTAGAAAACAAATGGTTTTCTTTTATTTGAGTGTAATTTGTTTTAGAGCTCTGATACTGCTTATTGGTTTAAAACCAATTATAATTATATGATGAGCTCAACGACCAGACCCTAGAACTGTATAGGTGAGTGTTGTAATGATGGATTATTAGAAAGAATGTTAATATTTTATATATATTTTTAAATTCCACATCACTTTTGACTTGTCACTATTACTCTCCATGCCTCATCTTCTCCCAATTTCCACTATTGTGACGTGTCGTATCCTGCCCTCTAGAGCTTGAACAGCATCCTTGTCTCCTTCACTTACTGTCCCAGGTAAAGGTTTGCAATCAGCCTTGTGGTCAGATTCATAGACTAGTGTGTTATATGTGGCTAGTAATGTGAGGTGGTGTGGTACGTACTCACGTGGCTGCGCTAGTATCGGTACTCAACACTCGGCTTCAAGACCTGACCACATAACGTGATATTACTCTACATCGAGACAGGAGTATAACAGTGTGGCATTTCTATATCAACTCGTAGAGCTGTCATTGAACCGCGTGATTCGAGGTTGGCATTTATGCTGCAGCTCATTTAATATGGACTTGATTCCCAACTATAGGCCTACTAAAATAGTTCAGTACATGGCCGAAGAAGTTGAAATCAGATGTCCTTAAAAATACAATATTCTAGAAAATATATTATTAGTATTGGCACCTGTATGAGTAGCCGAATGGTACAAAGCGCCACTCTAGTGTTAGACCGAATTACCTACTAAGAGAAGGTTGAAGTTCAAATCTCGATCAGGTATAATGAGAGTGTTTTTTCTAGTCGCTACACACTTATTCTAAATTCAACCTTCTTCATCCTTGTCACATTAATGTGGTAGTGAGACGCTGTGACTGTGTTACAAACTGGCTGTTCCCCCGAGGACGTACCTGGGGCTCGGATCCATCGGGCGGAGAGAACAACAGTTGTGTGGCCGTGTCTGTTGTCGCCCCCTCTATCTCGTCTGCGGGGAACTGGTCTGGACACGAGCGAACAGACATTAGACGAGGAGCGGTGTGCCAAACAACGTTCAAATATACACACTAACATATCTTGTAAGAGCTTTATTCCTCAATAATTCTACCCTGATAAATTAAGTTTTCACAGTTACCTCTGGTTATTTTCAAATAAATAATTATTGCTGTACCCTTCATTCAGCCTAAAAGGTATCAATCAGTTTTACACGGCCCTATCTTATAACCCGCGCAAGGTACGCTTGATACCGCTCGGGGCAGACGGAGGGTAAATAAGAGCTCAGAAAGGCAATAATTCAACTTAAATATAGTATTTTATTAAGATTGAAATATGACACCTGGACAAAGGAATTGAACAAACCCAAAACCTTCGGCTTAGTACATCGATGCTCTAACCACTGAGCTATCCAGGAGTTTTTTTGTGCCCAGGGCCATTCTTCTCTACCTCAAATATGAGTGAAGAATAACCCTGGGCATGAGACGGCTCCTGGATAGCTCAGTGGTAAGACTTATCAAAGTTCCTTGGTCCAATTCCCATGTTTAAATGTCATTTTACAATTTAAAGAATATGATATTAAGATGCAGCCATAATCGTAACTATCAATTATAATAGCTTGGCTACTTGATCCATCATGAATATAGTAGTTTAGCTGACATTTTTATTGGCGAAGCTTCGTGAACGTCAAAGTCATGTCGAAGTTTCACACCTGCCTAATTGACAAGACATCCAGCCAGATGTTAGAAAGATGTTATAGCTCTGGACCGATCTAATTGTGGAAGTGATCCAAGGTCCATGTGAGGGGGTTTCCCTAATCTGACGTTGAGGATCAAAGAGCACTCACCCCCTCTGTCCTCCATGAACTGGAAGGAGTCCAGGTTGATATCAGCCGAGGCGAGGGCGTTACTGAAGATGTCCACCGTGGCGCTGGGGAGCACCCGCACAGTGGAGCAACCCACGGTGGTCGCCAACTCCTCGGGAGCAGAATACACCCCCGTCTGGGGGTCCAGGTCCCCAGACAAGTCCCCCACAGTACTCTCGCTGGGGGCCGCAAAGATACATGCAGACTTGTGGGGACCAGCATTGTCATCTTCTTCTGCAAGGTCGATGACTGTGGTGGTCGCAGCGGTTGTCCCCGAGTTGGAACTGATGGTCGATATTTTGCCAGTGTCTTGCTTCAGTTGGACCCATTGAGGGGTCGAGCCTGGCAACAAGAGAGTTTACCTCGGGTGATCAGTCAGGAGGTTACACGTGTGTGTGTGTACCTCGAGTGACCAGTCAGGAGGTTACACGTGTGTGTGTGTGTGTACCTCGAGTGATCAGTCAGGAGGTTACACGTGTGTGTGTGTGTGTGTGTGTGTGTACCTCGAGTGACCAGTCAGG
>CABFOV010004866.1:0-48246 GCA_902141375.1 Timema poppense | reverse complement strand
TAGAGAATCCTCGTAAGAGGTGATTGTTCCCCAGACAAGTGGATGACTAAACATTATAAGGAAGATGAGTTTCCACATTGAGAAGTCTCTGACTTCTATAAAGTTATGTGATGGTTATGTAAGTAGCTAAATACATCATCTCTCACCTGGCAACAATGTACAGAGCCAGACTTCTCGGCCTCGATGGCCTCCTTGAACCAGTGTTCTCTGTTGATCTCCACCCCATTGGCTGTTAGGGATGAGATGGCTCTGTCTATGATTTTGTCCACCATGTGATTGTTACCATTGGCTTCTTCCAGCTTTGCTGCTGTGGTCCAAATCTGACGATCTGCGACAAGAGAGGATGGACATTAAGAATTAGCTTAGCAACTACTAACAGAAGTTTAGAGTGGAGATACTTTTGTTGGTGAAATAGTGACACATACATTTCAAAATAAGAAAGTATTTGTTATATTTAAAAAAGTATAATTCAGGTTATAATTATTATAATCAGATTATCCCAAAGTAATGTAAAACTAAAAGAAAGTATCTGTTTGACTCCTGTTTTGACCTTTTGCCAAAGAGGACAGTGACACCTAGTTGGAAGTCAATTTGTTTGTTGAAGCTTGGTTGTATGACATAGCTCAGTTGGATCGGGGAGCTTTCAAGCAATGGTTGTGTTGGGTAAAAGTAGAAAATTAATAAATGAAGACAGAGGTTGATTTATGTTGCTGTTGTCATCTACCTGTTGTTGCGATGTCTCTCCTTGAAATCTTGTATGTTTGTTGAATCAAGTTGATGGTTTGGATTGAGAAGAGACAAAAAGAGTGGAAAATAATTTGAGCGTAATTTATTAATTTGTTTTATAGTCAGCTCACCTTAGACCCATTAGTATCCTCCCTGCAATGTCAAAAATTACCGAAAAAGTGGTACATAAGCAGATGACCGAATACTTAGAAAATAGCAACTTCTTATTCACAAAGCAATCAGGTTTTAGAAAAAAGCATAGCACTACTACTGCTCTTCAGAGTGTAACAAACGACCTTTACAAGGCCATGGACAGTTCACAACTAAGTATTCTCTTATTTTTAGACTTTTCAAAAGCATTTAATACCGTATATCATGATATATTTTTTTTGTCTAAGCTATGACAACAATACATGTTATCAGACAGTGCTACACTATGGTTCCACAACTATTTACTTGAGCGGCAGAAAAAGGTGTTACTAAATGGTAACAGTGGACCGGTCCCTTCATCCCTGAAACCAGCAACTACAGGAGTCCCACAAGGCAGCATACTAGGTCCTCTAATATTTTCACTATACATAACTTCAATGCCTAAATGATTTAAATCTCTCTCTTCTCATTGATACGCCGATATCACTCAACTTTACGTTTCATTTGCATCGGAAGATATTCATGTAGTAGTGAAAGGTATATATGAAGAACTAAGCACTTGTTGCAACGTAAATTGTCTGAAACTTAATGTTAGAAAATGTGCTTACATATTGATAAGTAGTAATATTCTAATCAAAAGAATATGTGTTGATCCAAACATACGAATTGATAGTGTGCCGTTACCCAGGGTAAAGCACTATAATAACTTACAAGTAGTAATTGATGAAAATCCATCCTACGGAAAACATGTCTCATCAAGTGTACAAAAATCGTAATATTGTTTAAAGCATCTCTATAAATTCAAACACATTCTACTAAATGACGTAAAATCAACCATATGTGAATCATTGGTCCTGTCAAACTCATCCTCAGAACTTCTTCTTGGCATGAATAAAAACTTATAGCATAAAATACAAAAAATCCGAAACTGCTGTCTAAGATTTATTTTCAACCTAAGAAAATATAATCATGTTACCAATTACATAAACAAATTAATGTGGCTCAATAAGGTAAACCGATATCTTTTGAGTTTTAGTTCACGGCTTTATAAAATTATAGAATCGAAATGCCCGTCTTATCTCTACTCAGAAGTTAGCAAAATATCTTCCATATATAAATATAAAACATGAAATAGAGCTTCTTTAAAAGTACCCAAACATCGAACTAAAAACTTTGAAAAATCATTTACCTTCCAGGCGGCTAGGGTTTGGAATGCTATACCATTACATTTTAAAGGTTTAAAACCTGTTAATACTTTCAGAAAAAAGTGGAAGAATCATTTGGTGGGTAACAAAAATTTATAAAATGGATCATCACATGTATATACAAAACTATAATCAAAATAGTGGGCTATTAACAATTAAGTTTTAATATTAAGTTTCAATATTTGTACCACTCAACATCTTGTGATATTTAGAATAACAACTCAATTGTAAGACTTGCCATGAGCTGAAATTTGTAGAGCATAAATAAATAAATAATTTATAATTCAGCGAGGATTTCATTATATAGAATGATTCGCTGGCAAATAAATACTTGATGAAAATGGCTGTTGAATAGTTTTTAAAAACAGTAAAAATTGATAAATTATTGCACACCGTCAAAGCTCCATTAAACAAATTATATGTTATTTTACCAATCCGACACCTTAGTTCAGTCGGTAGCGTGTCTGTCTATTGAGCTAAGGGTCCCAGGTTCGATTTGTGGTATGGGCCCGGACTGGCTGTTGTGCTTGTTCTAGTCTTAGAATAGATTATAGGGCATATGAAGCTACAACAGACCTAGCCAGCCGGTAGTGGAAAATATATGGTTTGAATAAAAAACTGCCCCCAGGATGGAAACAGTAGTGGATGCAAAGTAAATTTGTTATTTAACCCTGCTCTTTTACTCCCTGTACCACCTAATGCCTCGATCTTCAAGGTTTTGAAACAATAATTCTTTAATGAGCCTTGGTTAAAAAACACAAGTTTTACAACCCCCAACTTCATTTATTGATTCAAATGCACAGTCTTTATAACATTTTACAAAGTATCCAAAGTGGGCTGACACAGCTTGCCAAGTACCACTATTGGTCGCTTTCCATTTTAACTCTTAGCTAACACGGCCATAGGTTGAAAGCTCCGTGATACCAAAGAGATGTATTATACAAATGGCTGCCTCTTGAAGAGAATCAATCATTACACCTCGATCCCTTGACCTAGGTTTCAATCTATCGGAACTCATCAGGACAAAGTGTGAAACGCGCAACACAACTTTCAAAAGAAGGAAACCAAAAGACATCACCCTTTAGCAATTGGATTATTTCTCAAACAATTTTAATTCACTTAGAAATAGGACTGCTCACATCAAATTTTTTATTTTCATTATTATTTTTCTTGCATTTTCTGTAAATTGTTAGCTTTATTTATCTATGAAAACAAATAACATCTAATGAAATATTTTAATATCTATAATCAATTATTCCAAATATAATTTTATCAACTTTAAATTAAAACCAGCTTCGGTGGCCACATGGTTTAAAGCGCCAATCTCCCAGTAGACTAGACTGCCGATGATGGGGAGATCAAGGTTCAAATCTCGGTCGGGTGTATTGAGGTTTTTTTCCATAGTGGTTTCCCACTCTTGCTGCACACAAATGTGTGTACACTTCCTTGGAATACAACCTTCATCATCTCTAAAACCATTAGTGTAATTAGTACATAAGTGTATAACCCAAACTGGTATTAAGATGTGGCACTAAAAAAACTATTAAATTATTATTATTATTTACTTCCCAATCGGGGTATATGCTTAAGTACTAATAATGCTAATGAGCTAGTAATTAGGAAGGTTGAATATAGAAGAAGTGAACACGCATTAGTGTGGGGGAGAGAGTGGAAAAACATTCAGGAAAAACTACCCCCAGTTTACCCGAGTGAGATATGAAACTCAATCTCGTCCTCGGCAGTCTTGGAAAACCATTTAGGAAAAATCACCCCCAGTTTAGCCGAGTGAGATATGAAACTCAATCTCGTCCTCGGCAGTCTATCTCAACAGGAACCTAGCCCGTTAGCTAACTATGCCACCGAGGCGGGTTAGCTATATTAAAAATCAAGTTTAAATAAATGATTAATTATTAACAAAGATACCAGATATCTTAACTCTGACTGGTAATCCAGTGAATTCCACACGCAACAGCTACTAGTATAATTTTACCCATTCTGCTATTTTCATGGGCTTGTGCTTATTTGTGTTCGAATATAGAGGTATTTGACCATTATCAAGGAAAATAAAAGTTAGGTATGAGACATCTTGAATCATTAAGGATATTGGTGATTCAAGAATTTCAAAAAATTTTGGATTCGAGACTCAAATCCCGTTTCCCCCTCACCCCCAATTTTTCAAGTGAAATTTGTTTTAGAGCCCTAGTATTATAAAGTATCTTGTGTTTTAGTTGTGAAATTTAAGGCCTATACCTTTCTGATAAGTGCATAGACCTTGCCCTTCTATCCGCCTCTCAATGTTTAATTGAATACAATCATTTGGTGCCATTTTTCCTTTGTTTATATTATTCTGTTAATTTTACTCTTTTGTTACTCATTTTTTCCACAATTCGTATTCAATATTCAGAATTCAAAGGTAAATTGGAGATTCAGATTCAAGATTTGGATTTGTAAAATAGTGTACTCGACCCAACTTTAATAAAAATACATATTTTGTATCACAGCTGAGGAAAAATAATGCAGTCAGCGGGTTAAGAAAGGACTTAAATTGAATTAAATATAATCTTACTAACATTTTTTAAATTACCTTCAAATTTAATTACAATGATATTAGCTTTTTATTTATTCCTGTTTTTAGTTGCGGTTAGTAAAATTACTAAAATTCAAAGACACTTGTGATCAAAAAACTTATGAATAAACCCTTGCAAATTCATCACCCTCTTTTTAAAACTATAAATTCAGCTAATGTAGATTTACAAACCTTTCTAATATTTCAGCTTGACAAAATTTTGTATATCTTGAATAAAGTGGAATTATAACTGATTGAAAATATGTTCATTTTAATCTAACGACACTAAGCGCTAGAATGATAGATTCTCCATTTGGTTAGATGTGGATCTAGATACCTGTAGGAATATTCTCCCTCGCTTTGTTTAGGACCTTGCGAGCATTCTCATAGGTTTCCAGCCGTGCAAGGTGCCAGCCATAGATCCACACTAGTGGGACAGCATTCAACAGCTCGACTGAGCAGAATTCTGGCATCCTCTGGGTCCTCTAGTTCTACAGCGGCCTTCCACAGTCGGACAGAGTTGGGGATGTGCTCCAAAGCTTTCCTAGACACGGATAACACAGCTACAACAATCAATTGAAACCTTTGAATAGTGAGGTTTCAACCATCAGCCTTGAATATAGTAAAGTGGCCATACTGTTGGAAATATTAAGCCATATCAACAAGTTGACCTATAGGAGAGAATGGTCGTTAAAATTAGTACCTTTGTATTGCAGACTTCAGAACATTATTTTAAGTCTATAGCTCTAGTAAATCACTGCACAGCTATAGCAGTAGTTTGTAGATGTATAAAGTGCATGTTGCCCACCTGTAGACTCTTCTCTTGGCCTTAGTCTCCAACTCAAGGTCAGCAGCCTTGATCCAGATTCTGACCGAGGTGGGAATGTGTCTGACGGCTTGCGCTATCACAGCCCGAGCTGTGTCCGGAGGTTGGAGCCGGGCCGCCTCTAACCACAGATCCTCGGACTTGGGGTTCACCTGTATCAACAGTCATTTTTAGTTTTGTCAGAGTATAGTAAGAACTGAGGTGGTATTGTCTTTTTTAGCACCACACTACAATCAGACGAGATTGTACATTCTATTCATGTTTGGCACAAATTGCAAATATTTTTGACAAATTTTGCATAGTTGGCTTCACAGTAAATAACTAGCACTTTTTCTAAGTTTACACTTAATATTGACATTAATAATAATTTTCACTTCAATAATTAGCACTTTTTCTAAGTTTGCCATTTAATATTAATTTGTATGCTGAAAAAAGAACGTTCTACAGCTACTGATGTTAGGGCGAGTATTTTAACACGGGCAAAGATGAGTTAGGATTTCACATTCCATGTGACTTGAGGTGACTTCAGCTGTCGCACAAAGCCTTCCATCCTGTGTTCTTCTAAAGCATCCTGTCCAATTTTATACTCATTTTTCCACCAGCTTCTCCAGGCGCTTAATTCTTTTTCTCTTTTCTTTACTAAAAAGTTTTATTTGTTCATATATAAGTTTCTCTGTATTTCCATGGCAGTAATAATTCCCACGAAGAGTGTGTAGTGGGACCTAATATACAATAAATAGTTTTAATAGACTGTTATGCCACAGTTATGCAGACATAATCCTCCTCCAGATCGGCCACAACTTCTTCGACTCACAGGAAATGGTCACCGTAGTACTCAGCAGCCTTCATCCATGTTCCCCATCGTGTAAGCACAGGTTCTGTGCGCAGATGAATATTTGGTCGTCTCTCCTGAAAAACCTGAGCTCTTGTTGGAACCGCGAGGAACACTTTCTTCATTGAGGGTATAAATCGGTTCATTTACAGGAATTCCAGTCTTATTTGCTCCACTACTTGGTTTGGGCCAGGTATGTAGTGTCCAGTCTTATTTGCTCCACTACTTGGTTTGGGCCAGGTATGTAGTGTCCAGTCTTATTTGCTCCACTACTTGGTTTGGGCCAGGTATGTAGTGTCCAGTCTTATTTGCTCCACTACTTGGTTTGGGCCAGGTATGTTTTGTAGACAAGAAAGGAGGTAGTTGCAAGACTTTTGTTCAAGGGGATTGGAATTCTTGGATATACCATCGCCATTAGTTTGAACACCATTTACAGCCCTAGACTATATGCAGTACAGTAAGTTTATATATTAACTGTCACCAGTGCCAAAAGAAAAAAAATGTAACTTTTTACATCAGTTAGGCCTATTATGTTCTTATTAGCCTTCCGCATGTTTTAACCATTTGTCTATTCTAGGCCTAATTTAATCTATATTTATCATTACTAAATAAAATAAAATGATGAATTATAAAAGAGTGTGAGGTTCAATGCTAATTGTAGGTAACTCAATCCCTTATCAGGGTTGTAAGCAATACATCTTTCAAATTTTAACTCATTAACTTTGTTTTTAGGCTATTAACGTTTCAATCTAGTAATTTTAATTCTTATGAAGCCATTGTTAAAATTATTATACTTCAATTCACAGTTGTTGTTTTTTTACCCGGAAGCTTGGGTCTATTTCGAGATGCACATGTGGAAAGGGGAGGTTTTCAGTAGGATTGCCAGATAATCAGCCTTGAGAGGAAACTGGAGGGTGATACTTAGGGACACAAATTTATCAAACACACTTTCTTGATTATCTACCTCTATCATATGGCGGGAATATGATACGCAAAGTGGTTACCTATTATAGAGTGCACACCCATAGGAAGATTGTAACTGCCATGGACGTAGTGTACATTATCTAAAATCAAGATCGTACTCTTTACAACTTATTACGCATCATCTTTCAAGTAAACATATCTTGTAATGTAGTTTCTGATGCTGTAACTGTTTCAAGTCTCAAGTAATTAACCCTATTATCATTTTTCCCTGGCCTTAGTTCCTCACCACAAGTAACAAACCTCTGACGATATATTCAATGCTCTACTGAACCTACTGGCTGCCGTCGACCAACCAACTAAATTGATGAAAGGAAGAGGTGAGCTGTGGGAAGAAACAACTAGATACCAAATCCACTGTCTACTCATTACTTACCAGAGATTAATTTAAGAAATTTGTTAAATTTGTCCAGCAAATATGTGCAATGTTTGGTGGCATAAATGTGTAGACTAGGGGTCAGCAACCATTTTGGGCCCCAATTGACTTTTACATTTATCAAAAGTCCCGCCTGTCATCATCCTTCGTTTCTACACTTTATTTCTATTTTATTTCTATACATCTTGTATTTATTTATTAAATTCAATATTTCCTCCAATACTTACATCCCTGCCTTTATAGAAAATATATAAAATAAATTAAATGTACACTTCGTTTACCCTGAAAAGTAACAATCTTACCTGGACTGATTACACTATGGCCCAATCTTATAATCTGTTCCTAAGTGGAATAATGCAAGGTAAGATTGCCTTACGATGATGATGATGATGTAGTTATCTTAAGTGATCAACTGAAAATTGCTGCGAGATCAACCTTTTGCTGATCCTTGGTTTGGACAGGTTTTTTTTCCTATTTTGAAAAGTAACAAACACTCAAGAGATTATGACTTATGGACACTCAATTCTCATCCCTTATGAAAGTGAGGTCCCCCCAGAGTTTGAAATTTAACAATAAATACACTTATAGGCTAAGGAACAAAGCAATTAACCAAAAGATTAATACCGATAGAAGAGGAAAAGGTTGCATTGGTTAGGGCATCCTAGCCTCTCCCTAAACCAGAGGTTCTTAAACTTTTTAGATCAAAGGAGCACTTGCACCAGAAAAATTACATGATGGAGCCTTTATAGCATTTTTTACACTAATATTACAAAAATGTAATAACAGTTAAATTTTACAAGTCTAAAAATATACAACAAACGTAAAATCTAGCATGCTCTGGTTGCACCTTTGACAAACGTTCCTTCACCTAATTTAAAAAATTGGCAACCATAATTAATGATGTCATTTTATTATGTGAAAAGAAAATAAGGAATATTCTAGAATTCCCTCGCGATGCCTGAGATAACTGATGGAGCCCAAGGGTTTCGCAGCCCACAGTTTGAAAAACACTGCACTAAGCTACCATTGTGGCCACGTACAACACCGCTGTATCTTCAACTTTGACTTTCATAAAACTAAACAGCGTTGTCAACTTGCTATGGAAAGTGATTTGCGGTAAGGTTCGTCAAAAATAAAACCCAACATTTAATAACTGAGGAAAACAAAACAGTGACAACCATCACAATACTCTTGTCATTTTTTCTACCACTATCCTTCCAGTGTTACAGTGATTAATGTATGGAGTGAAAGAAGCATTTACATTTTTTTAATAGATAAAAAGGATTAGGGAGGAATTGAATGATGTACTAAGGGAGACGTCAGATGAAAAAGGCTGGGAACCCATGCTGTACAGAGTAAGAATAAGGGTAGAAGGCCCCAAACAAGATAGGGGAAGGATATGGAGGGAGGAATGGAGAGGACACACATGGCAGCAAAGAAACTTAGGAATTGACAGGAATGGAAGAGGTTGTGTCAGACCTAGAGAGACTGAAACATCCAGTGATGATGATGATGATATTATTGCTGCAAATAAAGAGTTCCGTATTTCTGGTTAACATTGGAAGGCTAGAGTAAGTTATACATTTGTTATGAAATCTCAATTTTATTTTGTAATAATAATAGTTTTCTATTTAGATGAGGACACCGTGAGATTTTTGAAATGCAACCTCCTAAATATTTTAAATTTTAAAAGTGGCCTTTATGATCAAACGAGTTTGACAGGTTTGACTTAAAATATTCAACAATCTAAGATTTAGACTCAGCCTTCAATAGTGATTGATATATGACACAATCCTCAGTAGTGAGTGATATATGACACAATTCTCAGTAGTGAGTGATATATGACACAATTCTCAGTAGTGAGTGATATATGACACAATTCTCAGTAGTGAGTGATATGACACAATCCTCAATAGTGATTGATATGACACAATCCTCAGTAGTGATTGATATGACACAATCCTCAATAGTGATTGATATGACACAATCCTCAATAGTGATTGATATGACACAATCCTCAGTAGTGAGTGATATGACACAAACCTCAGTAGTGAGTGATATGACACAATCCTCAGTAGTGAGTGATATATGACACAATCCTCAGTAGTGATTGGTATAACACAATCCTCAGTAGTGAGTGATATACGACACAATCCTCAGTTGTGAGTGATATATGACACAATCCTCAGTAGTGAGTGATATATGACACAATCCTCAATAGTGAGTGATATATGACACAATCCTCAGTAGTGAGTGATATATGACACAATCCTCAGTAGTGAGTGATATATGACACAATCCTCAATAGTGATTGANCTTGCTGCTATCCGTTTCATATCCTCCTAGGTCATCCTTGCTGCTATCCGTTTCATCTCTTCCTAGGTCTTCCTTGCGGTCTCTTCCCTACATTCTTCATATTCATTAATCTTCTTGGAATCCTCTCTTCCTCTATCCTCATTATGTGTCCATACCATCTCATCCTAGCTTCCTCTACTATCTCATGTACCTCCTATACCCCAACTCTAGAACTTATATTTTTACTCTTAATCCTATCTCTTCTGGCGACAGGTAGCATGCTCCTTAAAAACTTCTTTCTCATGGCCTCCACTCTCCTTGTTTCTCTTTTATTCCAAGTCCAAGTTTCCGCTGCACATGTTACTATAGGTATGGAGTTTGTTCTATACAACACTTCCTTACACTAAAGGGGCACTTTTCCTTTCCATAGCAGGTCTCTTACACACCTTTAGAAAACATCTACCTTCTACCCTTGCCTCACTATATCTTCTCTCCTGCCTCCTTTTGCCTCAATCACACTACCCAGATACGTCACACTCTGCTTCTTTCACGTATACTCCATCCAGTTATCACTTTACTTGGCCTTGTTCTCTGCCTTGTCATCACCATCACTTAACTTCAAGTCATCTGCAAACATCATTGCTTTCATTTTCTCCTCACCCAATTTCCCTGCCACTCTGTTCATCATTATTTCCATCACCAATACAAATAGTAATGGTGAGAGGGTACTTCCCTGCTTGACTCCATTTTTAAATTGGAACCACTCTATCAACCCTCTTTCTGTCTTTACCCAACTCACATTATTATCATACATATTCTCTACTCTCCTAACCACTCTTCTTTCTACTTCAGCCTCCTCCATTGCTTTCCATACCTTCTTTCTATCCACACTATCATATCTTTTTTCCATCAACTGTCCAATTCCAAATATTAAATCTATTGACGACCTCTTCTCTATGAGCCCATGTTGCTCCTCTCTCCATCTTCCATTCACGCTTTTCCTCATTCTTATTTCCAGAAGCTTTTTGTACATTTTCGCACATTGACACATCAGTGTTTTGCCTCTATAATTTTCACAACTCTTCTTATCCCCTTTCTTGAATATTACAAATATAATACTTTTGGTCCAATCCTCTGGCCCTTGCTACTCCATACCACCACTGGAGACCCATTTCTCCTGCTGCTGTTATTTCCACCAAGAGTTTATCCACTCCTGGTCTTTCCTTTCCTCATCCTTTTCAGGGCCTCTTCTACCTCCTTCCAGGCTAGGTCCACTACTTCCTCCTCCATCTCTCTGTCTATTTCCTTCTCTTCTTCTTTTTCCCATATCAATTATCCCCCATCAGGGTTCAATAATTTATCAAAATATGATTTCCACAGCTTCTTTAGCTCCTTATCCCTCTCCATCCTTCATTCGGATCTCTTTCCTAATTTCCCTCCTCCTTTGGCTCACTTGACTATACAATATTTTCTTGCTACCTTCCCACATCAGTGTGTATCACTTTTGTCCACTTTTCCATCCATGTTTTTTTCCTCCCTTCTATTACTATCTTCTTTGAATTTCTTTTTTCCTTATTATACTTATCCTCAGTCTCTCTTCTTTTTGTGAACCATTCTTTAAATGCTTTGTTCTTGGTATTCACTCCTTCCTTTACCTTTTCGTTTCACTATGGAGTTTCCTTCCATCTTCTCTTTTCGCTTGTTCTTCCGCATATCTTCTCTGCCGCTTCCACGATGTACTTTTTGAACCTTGGCCACTCTTCTTCTAAGTAAATAATGATAAAAATTATGATTAAAATTATGATTATGGTGTGAATTCACATTCAGTTTAGTGATAAATTAGTGGTCTGTAGATGAGTTTTTAGGTTTTTCTATAATTAATTTGGGTTGAACCACTATTATGCTCCTAAAACAACCCAAATTAAAAACTATACTATTATATTTTAATTTTACTAAACTTATAATATGATTTTATTTTCAAATCTTCGATCTTGAGTATTCTTAACGACAATAAGATTCAAAGAAATGAGGACTCATTCCTTAATTACAACTTGTACACAGCCATTATACAAGCCAAAGCTTAATCTCAATATATTGTTATAAAAGTTGATGAAATGTTTTCTTCTCTTGCCGCATATCTTCTCTGCCGCTTTCACAATGTACTTTTTGAACCTTGGCCACTCTTCTTCTAAGTAAATAATGATAGAAATTATGATTATGGTGTTAATTCACATTCAGTTTAGTGATAAATTAGTGGTCTGTGGATGAGTTTTTAGGTTTTTCTATAATTAATTTGGGTTGAACCACTATTATGCTCCTAAAACAACCCAAATTAAAAACTATGCTATTATATTTTAATTTTACAAAACTTATAATATGATTTTATTTTCAAATCTTCGATCTTGAGTATTCTTTACGACAATAAGATTCAAAGAAATGAGGACTCAATCCTTAATTACAACTTGTACACAGCCATTATACAAGCCAAAGCTTAATCTCAATATATTGTTATAAAAGTTGATGAAATGTTAAAACAAAAGCTAACAACAAACAATGTTTTCTGACCATTTCTGATAGTAGATCAATGTTTTCCATTTTCAGGAACAAACGCCTACCAAACTATTGAATTAAAACACAAACTAATTTGCTCCCGAGAAAATATTATCTGGAAGACTCATTCAATTTAAAACTAAACTTGTCAAGCTACATAAACCTCACAAGACCAAGCTCATCATGCAATAAAATTGCCACACTATCTTAACAGCAAATCTTTAAACACTTTCCTACAGGTGACATCAACTGATGTAAGGACAAAATTGTGTCATACTTAAAATGGCCTAAACAAAATATTAATTTATCCAGCTATGACAGAATTGGAGTGAGGGCGGAAACCCCTTTTGCTTGGTGGGCCAAGTCCCTCAAAATTATTCAACACATTTTATCTCAAATTCTCCCCACTTTCCTCGCCCACATACAATTAAGGTTTGCTGCCTCTGTAGGGACCAATGATTCAATGCAAACAATTAGTTCAATGATTTAAACAATTCTACCTAATACCAACCTTACTATATGTATACATATATTTAGATTCATGATAAAAATAGTGAACTTAAGAAGAAACCTGTAGTTTATATATAAATACTAAACTACGCCTCTCATACTACAAAGATAGGCTAGCTGTGATGTATCTGTACCTCACAGCCCTTCATTATGAGATTCCTGGCAGTTTGCACCTTCCCTGTCACCTCCTCTAGTCTTGCCGACGCTATCCAAGCAGGCGGATGGTTGGGGTTGGTCTCTCGGACACTCTTCAGCAACAGTCGAGCCTTTTTGATGTCGTTGATATCACCCCCATAGGTGGGAATCATGGACTGGAGATCTGTGAGATACCCCTTGGGATCTACCACCGTCTGGCCTTCCACCGAGTCCGACACTTGGCTCAGTTTGACATTCATTAGCGTGTTACGTGCCTGACCAATCTTACGCAAGTCCAGGTCGCCTGTGGGTGTCAGCATGCCTGGCGTCACTGCGCCTGCAAGGAACATGATAGGGACCTATTGATAACCAAGGTGCACATTAGGAGTTCAAAACAGGGGAAGAAAGGACAAGTAATTCATAATTAACAGCAAGAACCAGTTTTTTAGTTCATTTATACAATTACAACATGAGTTATTGTACATGGAATAAGGTATAGGAAGAGGAATACAAACAAATAAACAAAACACACATCATATGGCTTTTACAATGAAGAGCTACACACGCTACAAGCTGTGCACTGAACAAAGAGGAACTATGTCTCTGGTTGAGAGTTACAAATTAACTTTGACCAAGATTTCATTCTAGCAGAACAAACAATAGGACAAACTTAGGAAAATAATGGAAAGGACTTGAACCCATTATAAATATATCTTTAAGGTTTTCCTAAAATAATAAGGGACTGGTTAAGTTTTTGAAAACTTTTGTTTCATTAAAAGCTGCACTAAATATAAATCACATTTAAAATGCCTGGACAAATGGCTAATATTTTCAAATACTAGTCGCCAAGACCAATTTATATATATTAAAAGCATTGTATTTTATTAAACTATAGGGTAGTTAATGATAAGATTTGCCATTCAAAAATTATTTATATTTTTTTAAATATAAATTAAATATTTAAAGAAGCTTTTTTTGAAGACTTTTGTAATACTTATAGCATATAATAACAATTGAGTTTCAAACCTTTCTCCTTACCTAGATAAACTTAACGGATTAGTTTGAAAATAAGTAGTTATGTGACAGCTACCAAAACTTTATCCTCAACTTTGATTCACTAATGTCACATGTCATATTTGGTAAAACAATTCAATTAAATTTATTGTTTTGTTAAAATAGTGGTGTGACCCACTATGTTGGTATGTGATTCTTTACTAGAAGCACCCGAACGGGTAGTAAGACGCGGTACAAAAAATAATAATAATAATTTACTAGAGACATCAGAATTTGCATTCCAGATTCTAAACAACTAGAATCATCTCAGAATATGGCTGTTGTCACTACATTGAAAATATTGAAAGCAATCTCAGTGACGTGACTAAAGTCAGAAAATAGTAATAGTTTTAATATTAAGAAGATTTTTGGAAGGTTTCCAGTGTCTTAACAAGTCCAAAATAGCTTCTAAACACAGGACTATGTCTAGCTATTGTCATACATTTTCAAATAAAGCCTATTTTAATAAAACTAACAGTTTGTCAATGTTATTTGAGTTATATCAAGGAATGACCAGAAGGGTAAGCACTGGCCAGTCCGCTAGTTGGGTCTATGGAAGTGGTTGACTCTTGGACTGACTGAAGGGTAAGCACTGGCCAGTCCGCTAGTTGGGTCTATGGATGGAAGTGGTTGACTCTTGGACTGACTGAAGGGTAAGCACTGGCTAGTTGGGTCTATGGAAGTGGTTGACTCTTGGACTGACTTGAAGGGTAAGCACTGGCTAGTTGGGTCTATGGAAGTGGTTGACTCTTGGACTGACCTGAAGGGTAAGCACTGGCTAGTTGGGTCTATTGGAAGTGGTTGACTCTTGGACTGACCTGAAGGGTAAGCACTGGCCAGTCCGCTAGTTGGGTCTATGGAAGTGGTTGACTCTCCTCCCAAGTTCCTCGCCAGCATAGAGTCGGGCAGGGGAGTGAACTTTTCATTGCGAGGATTGCGTATCTTCCTGTTGCGGGCGTCTCCCACTTCTGGGACATTGCGCCACTCATCTTCACTCACACTCACAAGCCCTGCATGGATGAAAAGTTAAACTGAAATTAGAATTCGAGTGGCTGTGACATTTTGTTACCAAAGGGAAGACTGTGTGTGTGTATGGACAAAAACTGTCATTTATTGTGTCATATGGAATGGCGCGATGTGTATAAATTTAAAACATGATTCTGATATCCTGTGGAGTTTCAAGTGGTGCGTGCAGGATAAGGTGAAGTGACAAGCAGCGTGAGTGGCACAAAAATATATATTGTTGCATGTGCTGTTAATGAAAGTTTGCAGTAAGCGGCAACCGGAAAATATGACATTTCTGGCAAAAAAAGTGACTATTTAAAAGGGAAAAGCACTGTCACATGTCCATGTTTTGGAAAGAGTTCCTCAGCAATTTATTTTTGCAACAAAATCTTAATCAGATTTTGGGTCCACTTTATAGTAAAATTTTACAAGAGTCTTATATTCGGCATTTTTAAAATTTCTATCCTCTTTCATACTCTTTAGACTTCAATTTCCATAATGCCGAGTATGACTTATTAATCTCTACAAATTCTGTTAAAAACTCTTTGCTCGCATGACAAATGTCAGTTATGGTCCACACAACTAATACACTTCTAAACACAGTATAAGCATTCACAGAGTAGAAGCACAGTTCAGACAAAAGCATATGGCATGGCATCTATTGATGCAACATAGTATTAACAATAGAATGAACAACACTCCACAGGGAAAAGAGTCACCAACCTAAAGGTTGGAAGTTCTGTATGGCCAGCTAATGAGTTGGTGCATTGCCACGATTTTTGGTAGGAGGCCTACCTACTGCTTTCAAATTATGAGGTATTTGAGCCATGGATAAATTGATTTTACTTTCGGGAATACAAACTTTTTTTGATGTTTCATTTACCCACCTGGGTAGTAATTAGTTAATCCGTTGTTGAAACATCTTTACTGTGACAAACTTTCTGACCTGCTGTTTGTTTAAGAGCTCTTCAAACATCGTCTGTGGCTCCACGACCATGACCTGCAGTGCTATTATGACCATGACGCAAAACAAATTTGTGACCGTTAGCAGAAAGACGCTAGACTTTGGGTCAAAAGTTATTATGGCCGACCACTTTGCGAAAGCAAAGTCCTTGCGAGCGTAAATATTTTCCTAGTAGTGTGATGCTAAGTTTTGTAGACATTTTACTTGTCATTTGGTTTGTGTTACGAGGTTATGTTTGTTAATTTTTGTAATTTATTATGTTTTGTGTTACATGATTTAAACTTGCCATCTCACTAGCCCAATATAATAACCTCAAAACTTTTCGTGTGTGTTTCATATAATCTAGCTTTAAATAGGCCTATATCATAATGTAGGCCAAGAGCGGTGATAGTACGCTTACACCGAATGTTAAAATAATATTTTCTTTGAAACACAACACTATCAAAATGCATTACTATTCACCATCAATACACCGATAATTCAGGCGATAAAATAATAAATCTTAGGCCTAATATGTTTAAGATGCCTTAACAAAACTTTAATGATGTAATCCTATTTAAACTGAACCGTACATACAGTAGCACCGGTAGTTATTATCCACATTAATGTGAGTTGTAGACCTCAGAAATATTGCAGCTAAGACTGGAAATAACTAAATAAGCTCTAGCTTAATATTTGCATGCGGTTTGGTTTAGGCCTAGGTTTTTTAATCATAAAAGGTTTACTAAAGTTATCTGAAACCAATAATTAGTAGTTAAACCTAGTTATACTGAAGTGAATAAATTGCAAACAACTCATTGTAAAGAAATATAATATCCTTATATTCTTAATCACTTAACTAAAGTCTCAATAATTCCCTTTAAGTAAAATATGCATTTTATTATTTTTAGCCATCCAAACCACCCTCTCGTTCACTTTTTTTGTTAACTTAGTAGGGCGACTGACATTAAGTTGTCGAAAATATTCAGTGTGAACACAATTTTTGGGAGATCTTGAACGCTTTCATCAATATTAAGTAACTAATTTTATTTTCTAAGATCTTCCCACAGCATGTTTGATTCAATCTCAAACGTGAGGACCTTTTCAACACTGTAAATTAATAAAGTTAGCACAAAGTCGGCCTATTTATGTTCAAGTGGAGTACCGTATAGATAGGAAGTTTTCTTTATCTAACCTCAACTATATCAAACAACATAAAATTTAAAACACTTTACTGTAGGCCTATATCTTTAAACGTTCAATTTTTGGCTTGACAAAATCGAGAACGGTTTTAAAATAGGCATACTAAGAAAGCCAAAATACAAAACATTAATCTACTGTTTGATAAATGTTCTTTTTGAAACAAAGTTTTATGAGACATATTTGTTTAGTTATAAATTAAAGTTATTTTAAATTAAAATAGGCCCAAATATAAGGAGAAGTCTACATTATAGACTGTTGAGATTATTTTTAATAAATATGATAAAACACACTTGTTCCTGTATCAACATGAATATATGAAGAATAAAGCATTAGGTCGTAAAGCATACATCTTACAAAAACATTGTTTCTTTATTAACCAACTTCTCATACTAATTTATTCATTTCACCGTGTGACATTAATATTTTAATGCATAGTTCACATGAATTTTTGACTACAATATGTTATGTGTATTGAATAATGTAGGCCTAGTATTTTTTCATTTCAAATAGTAAGCAAACAAAATTATGCAAGAGATTGAATAAATTAAACTAGGTTAAATCTTTCTTGCAAATAATGTGACTTGTGAACAGCTGTTTGGGAAAATAAAAATATATGAATAATGTTTAGTCATGAATACCAGCATTCTTGAAATAAATGTACCTAATTTCTAGCCTCTAACTTCTTAAAAGGTAATATTCTTTGGAAAAGTGTCATCAACTGTTGACGCAAACTGATTTTATTCTGTGCGTTAACGCTAGAAGCAAAGTCGAAGCTAAAACTAGCGGACGATACAAAGTGTGGTGGTCATAATAACCCAAACGCTATCTTTTCTTCGAAAGTGAAGCTAACTAGCGGTAGCAACTAACTTTGCGTCGAATGTTCATTATAGCCCTGCTGCCATCCAGAAATTCCATGTACCGTGTTGAAACCCCATATCAAAAATTTTCATGGAAAAAAATAAAAAATTACCCTTTTGTTATTCTGAGAGCAACACTGAAAAAATATATTGTTCTCACTTGTGGATAATCACTTATTATAATGTCTAATATTAATTTGGTACCATATGGTCAATGGACTAGTGTATGTGTTTGAAATAGTATAAAGGCATGTGGGGTCTTTGGTTTGAAGGTAGAGCACACCAGTGTGAATAGTAGCTTGCTGGAGAGATGCATCATCATAAACACATTGAATTTGGTTCAGTATTAGACAAAATGACTTCAGAATATGGCACTGCTTGAAATTAGGCTGATATTGAATAAATGTTTGGAAATATTTCTGGTGGCTGTTTCAAATGTTTGAAGAAAGGTAAATATACTTTAGATAATAGTTCAGATTTGACTGTCCTTTGAATGGAAATTGTAGTCACTGTTCCATTAATATTAAGTTTTTCTTGTTTGTCATCTATTGGTTAGATGTCATGTCAGTATTTTTGTCAATGTTTAAATTAGTACTTAAAGAGAATTCATTGTTATTGCAAATTAGGCATTTACTTGTATAGGTATGTGTCCCTGTTGCGTTCAGTTGGTGTAAGCCCCTACTAGGGTTTGATCTTGGCAAACCAAGGAATGAGATGCTGACACAAACTCTCTGTGCAGAACAAACATGTGTCAGCAAGAAGTGTTTTCCAGTGTTCTCTCTCTTTATTACCATTGGCAAGTATGCTTACATCATCTCTTTCAAAAAATGATGCCGCTTAGTTAAGCAACTTGAAAGTTATCTTTATCTGATTGCATCAACCAGTTGGATAGATTTATTCTGAAGGTTATTAAGTAGGATTTTTTATTCATGGAATTTTCAATTCTCTTTCTACTGTAGATAACAGTTTAAATATTTTCAAAAATTTTGCTGACAACATATTTGAATTAGATAAACACTCTTTTCCCTAATTGTGATTGCTTTTTTTTATAACTTTCCTTTCCTTTTTACTCCAGTTGCCTAATGCTAGGATCACAATCAACTTAACGTTCACTTAAGATTAACTTGACGTAACTTAACGTAAAGGTTCTTCTCGTGTTTTTAAATGGAAGCGATCACGATGCAGTTAATTTAACATTCACTTGCAGTTAACTTAACGTAATAGATGTCCTGGGATGTCTTTCACGTTAAGTTAACATTATATGAAGGGTATCACATGACCTAGCCAGCCAATCATAATGCGAGTGACACCTATAGGGCTAAATAATTCCCGTAACGTAACGTAACAACTCAAACCAAACATCTGCATTCTAGAGTACCTAACCTGTATGTGTTTTGATCTCTAATTTGTACTTGGTACTCTAGAATGCAGATGTTTGGTTTGAGTTGTATGTTAAGTTACGTGAATATTGACCACACATCTGTTTTCTTAAGTTAAGTGAATGTTATATTACGTTAAAGTTAAGTTTATCGTGATCCCGGCATAAGTCCTTGTTTAATTTTGTGAATGGTGATTGTGCTTCTTTATTCGCTTCTGTTCTCTTTTTGTGCATTGGTAAAAAATCTTGCTGCCTATTTGTTCTTTTTTACTTAGTTTATAAATAACTATTTTTTTAGTCTTTAGGCGTACTATAAGAGTTTTAAGTTTGACACTTTCTAAATAAGTTAACAAGCTGCCATATTTTTCAAACTTATTTTTCTTCTAGACTGCTTTTTAGAATACCCTTCTTGTGCAACTTGTTTTTCTAAACTTTGCTTACATTTTCGGAAATTCTTTTGGTTTATTTTCAGTTTTTTATTTGCTGACTACGTTGTTTTTGCAGACAAATCATTAATTGATTTTACTTTTCCAGCTATTTTGATAATAGTATATATATATATATATATATATATATATATATAGAGAGAGAGAGAGTCTAGTTACGTTTGCCTTTTTAAAGGATTAACATTTATATTTGCTATATATTTTATTTTTCTCTTAACTGCAGCTTTTATCTTTTCTTTTTCATATAAAACCATTTTGTGTTTTGACCTAAACCAAAACCAATAGTCTTAAATAAATGTAACTTAAATTAGTTTAATGCATATCAAAATATAGAATGCAAATCATAATTCTGGGACTATCTCTATGTAGGAGATCACAATGATAAATTAATTTAAATTAGTTGAATAAATGACATCTGGACATGGGTAGAGAACCCAGGACCTTTGGTTTAGCACATCAATGATCTACCACTGAGCTATCCAGGGTGCATACTTACTCAGGGCCATCATTCACTCACACTGAGCCTAGACCTGTATAAATTCACTTAAGATAGGTATCAAATAATCAAATATTTACTACTACCACTACACCCACAAGGAAATGGCAAATTTAATATTAGGCCTATAATTATATGTATTTGAAATTGAAGTATTTTCTTTTTTAATTGTTTAGACAACTTAATTAAACCTAAGGCCAAATGTAAACATACTAGACCAACATGTCGTTTGATCCATGATTTCTTACGACATGATGTCATCTTATACTACTAAAGACAAATAGTTATTTTGTGAATGTTAATAGGCCTAGTTAAGATTCGGTTCCAATCCAGAAGATTATTGTAAATCAATTGGCTCTATAAAGTAGGCCTACATAAAGCCTTGGTCGTGTGATTTTAAAGAAGTTAAAAATATATTTGTTTTTGCATCACTTAGGTGAGTTGGTTTTGAATTATTCCCTATCGGTAGGTCTATAACAAAGTTTTTTTAGTAACCTTGAATTTAGTAGGGCTACCTATCATTGGCTTCCCTACATTTTTGTGATTTTCCTTTTTTTATATAAGAAAAAAATTGACTTTAAGACAAATTTCTTTGGTTTTGTCCTCAAAATACTTAAAACACTCTTAAATTGTGTACCATTCCCTTCATTATATTAACTAGGAATATGGTGGTTAGTTAAAAAATCAAACCTCTTTTCAAATCACTAAATTGCTGTTGAATTTTTGGTCTTTCCTGTCGGTATCGTTCCAGTTCCTCTTTAAGCCTTTTCTCCCTGTACTCTTTGCGTTTCTCATCCATACGTTTATCAATGGCTTCATAAATTTGATCTGCTTCTTCATCATCTTTGTCATAAGGATCTTTACTGAACAATGATCCACCATAACCTGAAAATTCATCATAGTTGGAATCATTCAAGTCCTCATCATCATCTTCCTCCTCTTCCTTCTGATGACCTTTCTTCCTTTTACTCGGAGGTGCATGTCTGTCATCCGAAACGTCATTTGCGTCTCTCGCTGGACCAATATCTGAACGAGTTGTGAATCCGGTAGCTCCACGACCAACACCTGCAACGTAGCCCAGGGGTGCAGGGACCCCCATAAAATGTTTTTTGTTTCTGTTTACTAATGCTGCTGGAGGAACAGCCATTGCTAGCTTATCCGTTTTTAAGCTGTCAAATGTAAAAAATAAGGTAGAATAAACCTTAGATTAAAATTAACACAAACATGTTACCACAATTTAATGATGAAACTAAAAATAAATATTTATTATAAATAAGTCATGGACTAAACTTTCCAAAGATCAAGTTAACAGGAATATAACACCATGGGGTTGATACTCAAGTGAAAAAAAAACAACCTTTTTCACCACCATATTGATTACGTTTCTCGCTGACTTCTCTCGCAAGGTGCACTAGTATCACAATAATAACCGAAACAAAAGAATATTTTTAGATTTATTTTATAATTTGTAAAATCACATTTTATTTTAAAATTGCGTTATAATTTAAATAAAACAATTTTAATATCAAACTTTTTTACATGACAAGCATAATCTAAGAAACAATTCAAATAACTTTTTTTTTGTGCCTCCCATATTCGATCCATACCGTATTGCATTCAGTGGTGCTCCATTCATTATTGTTCAGTTGTACTTTTGTAATTTTATATTCTATCTACCTTAAAGCTATTATCACGCGACACCTGCTTGTACTAGAAATCAAATGTGCTTGCTAGCGCCTAGATATCTGTATACTAGCTAGTACAATAGAAACGGGACTAGAGTATCCACACGCTACTAGTTTGGTACCGTACTAGTTTCTAGTGCAAATATATGGAACGTTTGGAGATTAAATTTGGGTGCAGCAGCTGCATTAATTATTAATAATGGTATTGAAAATTATTAGAGGGAGCGTAGGAAAAGAATATGAACACGGGATTGGCTGGAAAAATGAAATAATGGTCGCGGGATGCTAAAAATTATACATTCGGAGGTTAGGTAGAATAGATTCGAGGTGAAAACAACGTTTAGTATCTCCCTAAATTTATATTCATTTAATTACGATACAGTCAGAGGCCCGTAAGCCCATGGATGTTCAAGTACATAAATGTTCCTTTTTAGGCCAACGCACACTTTATATTCTAAAAAAACAACCACCCAAGGTTGGTATGCTATTAAGTTTATTTAGATTAAAATTGGGTCTGGGACACAGTTTGTCGTTTTTAGATGACATGTTTTTAATTAAATATATTTTTATATTGTGGCAATTTGGTATTATATAAACAAGAATGCTTAGAATAATTTTCTACCAACAACAAAATCACATCCGATGACCACGTTGGCACCATTTCTAACATTTCTCTACAGACAGGTTCAGCGTGCATTGATTGGTCGAAATACAGGAACTAGTACGAAAATAGCATATTTTCTATCCTCCCAACTAGTATGGTAACCAGTACCAAGAGGCAGAACCAGTATATTTTTTTGATTCACACGACGCTAGATGATGACGTGCTAGCTAGCACACTGGATTTCAAGTACAAGCTACAGTGTCGTGTGATAGGGGTATTAGCTTATTAGTTAGATTTTTTTAATGCTAGCCTGCTCTGTGGAATCCTGTGACTCGTCTTCAAATAGTCTACCTCAAAGTTTAGGTTTTATTATTTACCATTGATCTCTATAATATAACTGGATGGAAATACACTTTGCCAAGGACAAAAGTGTGACGCTCAAGTTTATCATCTGCTACATTGTGGGGGGAAAGATTTAACTGTTTCTTCCAATGTTCTTATATGAAAACATGTCTCTAATGAATAANGGAGGAGGGGGTATATAATTCAGATTTACAGGTAATACTGTACAAATACGAGTACAATCTTTAATATATTTAAATATGTAGTTATCATCAATGGTGTTTATAGTCTGCCGGGACTACACTTATATTGAAAGTTGGCTATTAGCTTGTATATAGATTTCAGAAACCATATTATATTAAAATTTCGATAAGGATAATAAATAAGGTATCTTAAAACTTGAATACATTTGTTTGAATGCCAAACTTTGTGTAGTTACCATACATTAAAACTAAGATACGTTATGTTTGTGGTTTTTTTATTTGTATATAAAGAACACAATACACAGTTGATTATTAACAAAAGCCAACCCTTCTCCTTCTCTGACTCATATAAATATATCACTCACAATATTTCATAACTGCTCTGGTCATGTGACTCAACTACTCTAGTCAAATATACAGTATATACATTTTATAATATACAACATCTTCCCTCCAACAAAGTTAATTTAAACATTACACTGGTATATAAAAAAGAAACACTTATCTTATTTTTATAAATCTAGTTTCATTGGTTTTCTTATTATCCTACCAGCTCTGGAAGTTATTTTAGGAGATGCAAGTTCAGGCATAGTTAGTGATGGAGGTGACTTTGGTTGAGGAATTTTGTTTGCTGTATTGTGGGAATAGTCTCAGGTTGGATAGGTCTAGAACTTCATATTGGAGGTTGAAGGATTAGATCATTTATGCTGTGCTCTGGATTATGAAAGGATGGAAGTGGATTCAATGACTTCCTTAATCCTTTCCTATTCCTTCTAATTTCCGTACCATCACTTTGTTTTACAATAAAATATCTGAGTGTGAAGTGTTTGTTTATTATTCGACCTGGTTCCTAAACTTTGTCTTTTTGTATTAAAATTGATTCGTTGGGTTGTAAATCAGGTAAATCTTTAGCACACCTTTCATACCACATCTTTGTCTTAATGTTTTTTGCTATAAGCTTAGATTTGATATTGTTGTCATAATTATTTTGTTTAAGTAAGTTAGATGAGGTGGGTATTTTACTTTTAATCCTTCTGTTATCATAAGTTGTGCTAGAGATAAGTTTATATCATTAATTGGAGTGTTTCTGTATTCCATGAGTGATATAAAAATATCTTGATCTACTTCGTAAGTTTTTCAAAGCATATTTATAGCTATTGAAACTGACTTTTCTGCAAGTCCATTAGACTGAGAGTAAAGTGGACTTGAGGTTACAGGTAAGAAATCAAAATCTAAGGCAAAATTCCTAAATTACAAAATGTTGAAAGGCATGTTATCTGAGATCAAAATGCCTGGTATTCCAAATCTAGCAAATATAGATTTGAGTTATTGAATTAAATGATTAGCTGTTTTACCTTTTAAAGTTTCTGTTTCTATCCATCTAGTATATTAATCAGTTAAAACCAAATAGTCATTGGACCCAAATTAAAAAAATATCTGTGGATAACTTTTGTCAGGACCTAACAGGTGGTGGATGGCTAATCATCGGTGGTTTGACATTACTTTTGCGAAATTTTTCACCTATTTTACGCTTAAGTACAATTTCTTGGATTTCTATTCACATACCTGGCCAAAATATCACTTGTCGTGCTCTTGATTTACATTTTTCAATCCCTAAATGACTTTCATGAATTAAGGTCAACATGGCCTTTCTTAATGAAATTGGTACTAGCTTATCATCTAAAAAAACAAATCATCTTCTACTGTAATTTTGTTCTGTAAATTAAAGTAAAATTTAACATTATTAGGACATGTGGATTTTGTTTTTGGTCAGCCATTTAAAAAAAAGTATTTTAGTAAACTTAAATCTGGGTCTTTTTCTGATTATATTTTGAACATAGTTTTTATTTCACAGTCATTGGTAAGTAGTTACTTAGTGAGTGAATTACATATGTTAATCATGGATAATCTTTAACTGGGTCTCTAAAGTAAGCTCTAGATAAGGTATCTGCCATAAACATTTGTTTACCCGGTACATAAGCAATTTTGATTTGTTACTTAATTAATCCAAGCAATAATCTTTGCAACATAGAAGAAACTTTAGAAATGTCTTTATTTACTATGGTTACTAAAGGTTTGTGGTCGGTTTGAACATGTACAAGTCTGCCATAGGTTAGCTGGTAAAACTTTTCAAGGCCATATATTGTGGCTAAAAGTTCTTTTTCTATCTAAGCATATCTTTGTTCAGTTTCTGTAAGACTCCTAGATCCATACGAGACAGGGTGTCCATTTTGTAAAATACAAACTCCAAGGCCATTTTTAGAGGAGTCACACTGTAACGTTAACGGTTTGGAACTATCAAATATAGCTAACACTGGTGCTTTTGTTAACTCACTTTTTAACAGATTAAGCGCTTGTTCATGTTCAGGTGTAGCATCGGATGGGTTACGAAAGACACTAAGCAACCGTAAAATGAACAAACTTACCTCGTTTGCTTGTTGACTGGGGCTGCGTGGAAGAACGACACAAAACCACCGGACGCACCTTCTTGGAACCGGGAAATTAGTACACTGTTAGCAAAGACTGGGGGGGGCAAGTTAAGCGAACGCCTTGAATTGAGTTGACTTGCGCAGTGAAGAGATCCCCTCCAAGAAGATTCCCGAACGTCCACGGGCTTTCCCGAAGCTAAGTCGGCATGCGCTATGTTGTGTTCCTTGGAAATATCTCGAACGTTATACCCTCCCTTTTTCCCATCTTCCCCTCTTCTGTGCTTATGGTTTATATTCTGGCGCCTGTGCCTACGAACTTTACAATTGGGCCTGAGTCGTATCAGGGATAGGATAAGCTCCGGCTTTCATCAACGTAAAATGTAAGAACTAAATTCACTCTCGTCAAACTTAACCTTTTTATATTGTAAAACTTTTCAAAATTCCATTTTTGGCCTATTATTTAAATACTTAAAAAATATATTTGACAGTTAGGATTTTTACTTTATTGTTCTTTAGAGGTCGCTTCATTGCGAGGTCACGGCATCTTATCACCAGTAGAGTTATTATAAATCGATTGTATCGATAATTATGTTCAAGGCAAATAATTAATGTTTGAATTTAGATTATTCTCTTCGTCTTTTGCAACAAGTCATTTATAATAGACAAATATTTAATATTTTGATGTAGGTTTTTCTTGTTGTTATTTTGCAACATGCCAGTTCTAAAAAGGCAAATATTTAATTTGAATTTAGATTATTCTTGTCGTCTTTTGCAACAAGTCATTTCTAATGGACAAATATTTAATATTTTGATGTAGGTTTTTCTCGTTGTTATTTTGCAACATGCCAGTTCTGAAAGGTCAAATAATGTTTTAATTTAGATTATTCTTGTTATTTTTGCAACTAAGAAAGGCACCCTGGCTAATAGATTTAGGGTTAACTACGTTTTGGTAACTTTTCTGTTGTAATGCCATTGGCTTATATTCATGGTTGTTTATGAATTTCATCTATATTTTTATACATCTTAACAATAACAATGTAAACGTTAAATAGTACTGTTAAATATCTAATTGAGCGATAGCTTATAAATATCGACTAATAATGACTTATGCTATTTCTTTTTAATTTGATATGCCCTTCCATACCAAAGGTATCTGATATTTTTCTGTTGTGTATTGGGAACTAATAGGCAGGTTGCAGTCTCTTGCTGCTTTATTGAGGTAGACGGCCCCTTTTGGTAAACTCAGCAACAGGTGTGAGAGTTGCGAGCTTCAGTATTGGAATGTTTTGGGTAAAACATTCAAAACCTTGAACTCCATAGCACTCGCTCCTATTGTACCCCCTTTTTGTATTACCTTTTGTATTATTGGAGCATCCTCCCCTTTAGGATGCTACACAGGTAGTCACTGCCAGTCAATATCGCTTCTAGTAAGATAACGCAAAGGCGCAGCTATCTTAGATAGGTTAGGTATGTACTGCGATAAGTATTTCGACATCCCCCAGTAATCTCATTAACTCTTTTTTATTTTTAGGTCTTTCCATATTTATAATGGCTTTGACATGATCAGGATCAAGTTTAATTCCTTAATTTGAAACAATTGGTCCTATAAAGTTTACTGATTTTACTCTGAACTGAAACTTGTTTTTATTAAACTTTACATTGTTTGCTTTAGCCTTTTGTAAGACTTTATTTAAAATCTGATCATGCTCTTTTTCAGTAGACCCTCTAATAATTAAATCATCAAAATAAAGTTCACATCCTTCAATATCACCAAAAATATCAAAGTTTCTATTTTGAAAAATTTTAGGGGCTAAACATAACCCATAGGGTAATCTTTTAAACCTATACCTGCCAAATAGTGTATTAAAGGTACACAAATATGAGCTGGGCTCATTGAACTCTATGTACCAAAAACCTTCTTTCATATCTAACACTGAAAACACTGTTTTCCCACTTAACCTTGACATTATTTCTTCTGCTTTTGGAATCAAAAACTGTTCCTTCTTTATTGCATTATTAAGATATTTAGGGTCTAAACATAGTCTTAATGTGTGGTTAGGTTTCTCCACTATAACTAAACTATTGACCCACTCTGTAGGTTTAGTAACCTCTGTAATAATATTTTTTCTTTTAGATCATCTAGAGTGTTTTTGAGTTTAATGTGCAAGCTTAGAGGCACACGCCTAGGAGGGTGTATTTTTGAAATAAAATTATCTTTTCATTTTATATCTAGCTTGCCAGGGAATTTCCCCAGTCCATTAAAAACTTCAGTATGCTTAGCGATAACATCTGCTTTGCTTATATGCTATGTAATATAGTCTATTCCTATTTTTGCTAACAAGTTAAGTTTAAGACAATCACCTAAACCTAGCAAGGGTACTGAATTTACATTTGCTACTACAAATTTAAATTGTTGATTTTGTTTATCACGAGAAGAGCAGTATATTATTACTATTCCCTCAGGCTTAATTATATTTTTGTCCCCAAAAGCTACCAATATAGCATTAGTTTCAGTTAACTTGTTTTTGTTCTTTAGTTTATTGTACACACATAAGGGAAGAATGCTAGTTTCTGCTCCTGTATCCAATTTAAATTTAACTTTTTGTTAATACAACAAAATGGTTTCAAACCAAGAAACAATGTTTCCTACGCTGTCAATTTTAACCTCAGAATTTAGTTCTAAGTTGTCAATACTAGTTAGGCCCGTTTGAATTTTATCAATCAACAAATCATTAGAAAATTCACTTTCTAGCCTAGGGCCTGCTTCACTTTTCCAGTCTCCATTAGATATCTGATCATTTTCTATTACATTATTTGGGTCAACTTCTAGCACTTCATGTACTTGCATATTTCTAGGTATAAAATTGCATAGCTTAGCAAAATGATTCAATTGCTTACATTTAGAACATACCTGCCTAAATGCTGGACAAGCTCTGGAATTGTGTGTACAACCACATTTTTTACATTCATAACTTAGAACACTTCCCTTTCCACTAGGCCTATTATTACCAATGGGCCTTTTTACAGCTTTAACACATTTATTATGGACCTTCACTGATTCGAATTTTCGAATAAAACTGTTGTTTTCACTTTATACGTGGGTAGCAATCTACCATCACAATGCAGTGTATACTTGCCTCGATGGTCACATGGTATAAGATGTCACTTGACGGGCGATGACAGAGGGATTGACTTTTGATTTTATCATTACAATCAAATGCGGGTACACATTTACCTGGTCTAGAAAAATCTGTTCAACCGGCAAAACCCTTTCGATAATGGTGGAGGTGCATGAAGTACGACCTTTCTAAAGATATCGAGGTTCGTATCCCGGTGTGCGCTCCTTCTAAATTTGTATACTTGCATCGATGGCCGCATGGTCTAAGACGTCACTAGACGGCCAATGACCTAGTGATCGACGTTTGATTTTCTTGCTACAATCAAATGCGGGTACACATTTACCTGGTCTAGAAAAATCTGTTCAATCGGCAAAATCCTTTCGATAATGGTGGAGGTGCATGAAGTACAACCGTTCTAAAGATATCGAAGTTCGTATCCCGATGTGCGCTCCTTCTAAATTTGTATACTTGCATCGATGGCCGCATGGTCTAAGGCGTCACTAGACAGCCAATGACAGGGTGATCGACATACACATTCTACCTGGTCTAGAAAAATCTGATCAACCGTTAAAACCCCTTTAGAAAATGGTGGGGGTGCAGGAAGTACGACCGTTATAACAGACATCAGTTGTGCTAAAGATATTGAAGTTCGAATCCTGGTGTGCACACCGTCTAAATGTCAGGCTCGTCTAATTATGGCAGGGGCAGAAATCGAATTCCCAGTGGTGTACACTGTAGGTATTTCTACCTCCGAATCATTTTCTTAATCATCTCTACATCATGTTTTGCCAGAAAGGGTACGTGTCACTCATATAGTTATTGTGGTAGAGGTCGTGGGTTCGAATCTCGCTCGGGTGAACTGGGGGTGGTTTTCTACTGTCCCTCACTCCACGTAACCTCTGGAACATTACTACCTTAATCCTACGGTTCATGACGGATACCTACATCCACACATGTTGATAGACGGTACCAAACAACCAATTTTAGTAAACTTTTGTGGTGAAGGATAGATGCCCCTAACTGAGGATTTCGATGCCCCTGATTGTGCATAATTAGAGCTGTGTCAATGCTCTCTAGTTGTGAAAAAATCCATTACCTCACAGGGGGTTGCCACATTACGGTGACTAGTTACAAAATAACTGGGAAATAATCCATTGCTGATGGGAGGGCTTCCAGAGTCAATGACCTAGCTCACAGTTACAAGGTCACGATATATTTTTGTCTTGTCACCCTGCCAAACTGGTGCCTGCCATCAGGTTAAACCCATTACCACATAGGGGGCTGCGACACCGGGAAATCCCATTACCACTTAAGGGATTGCGACACATACCTCAAAGGAGGGGAAGTGAGGGGATGTGAAAGGGGTCTCAAGGCAGGGGAACCATTTATCACACTCTACCCGAAACGATCGTCAGGAAAGGTTCGTGCTGTTTGTTCCGGTAAGTGAAAGGCAGTCCAACAGTCTTGTGAGAGGGAGCCAATGTTCATTCTACGCCACGATGCCGTCAGAAGAGCTTCGTGCTCCGTGTTCCCTCTGATGACGAGGGAGGAACGCCTGACGCTGTGGACCGCATGCCAATAACCCCCCTCGTCCTAATCCTAACCAATGAATAAAAAAGCAAAGAGTATACATAAATAACCCATGAACAAAAACAAAAAAGCTATGAGTATACATAAATAACCAATAAAACAAAAAAATATAAGTACCAACACGTTTGGAACAGGAACCAACATGTCTGTAAAGGGGTCAGGAGGAGAGGAGGGGGTTCAAGAAGAGGGTGGGAGGGGAGGGGGGAAACCAACAGCCAATCAGAGAGTGAGGAGGTGCGATCACGTGATCAAATTCAACCAATCAGAGCGCTGTACCCATACGACATCCTAGCTACTTCTGTATATATATATATGTATGTATATGTGTATGTATTTATGTATGTATAAATGTATATGTGTATGTATGTAAATATATGTATGTATGTATATGTGTATGTATGTATATGTATGCATGTATGTATGTATATATGTATGTATATGTGTGTATGTATGTGTGTATGTTTGTATGTATGAATATATGTATGTATATGTGTGTATGTATATATGTATGTATATGTGTATGTATGTATACGTATATGTGTATGTATGTATATACGCATGTTTGTATATGTGTACGTATGTATATGTGTGTATGTATATATGTATAAATGTATGTGTGTATGTATGTATGTATGTATATGTGTATATATGTATGTATATATGTATATGTGTTTGTATGTATATATGTATGTATATGTGTATGTATGTATATATGTATGTATATGTGTATGTATGTATATATGTATATGTGTATGTATGTATGTATTTATATATGTATGTTGTTCAATATATGTGAACGGGACAGGAATTCTCTGTAATACAAAACACCTTGAATGCGACATGGTTAACTAGGCAGCAAACAGTGATAATATCGGGTTCACGTTCAACTTTGCGTTAACCTATCGTTTATATAACATAACGGCACTCCTTGTGTTTTTGTATGGAGACCATATATTGAATACAATAAAAATATAACGATATGTCTAATTACTCATACACACATACTATTTTCATATTTTGCTGTAATATTGAATAACTCGAACGGCTTCAAAATTTGCAAAATATCACAAGTAGTTTTGGGATTGCGATGAACATGACACTTACGTAACGTAAAGAAACATATGCTGGGAATTTGACGTTCGCGTAACGTGACGTTCTCTTATTAACAATCACACAATTGAAGAGAATAGTTTTTGTGATCAGGATTCACGTAACGTAATATTTCGAGCTAAGTACAGGCAACAAATTTGGATTGTTTCAAACCGATTGTTCACTAAAATATAAGCTTACCATGACAATATTTTCCTCTCGAACCAGGACACTTTTAGGATTTTGCTGGAAGAGAATCATGATGCAGAGCCCCAATGGCCTGAAAGGGGAAATTAGCACTAACATATTGTTACAAGTTTCTCCCCCTACCCCATTCCATCCCTTACCAATCCAAAGGATGTTTATGATATCATCGGGGCTATACATTTAAAAAAATAAATTCCCTTTAAAAACTATTTTTGATCATTTATTTAGATGAAAACTGAAGCCAAACTCACTAATAGAACTGTACTTGAATGCTATTACAGAGAAAAGTATGAATAAAAATATAAAATTATAAAGCATAATTTACTATAGGCTAGGAGATTTAACAAACAACAGCTAACAACACTAATTATTATCTGGTTGAGCCCAATCATATTTCTAACTTGTGTGAACTTTTTTTTTAGAAATGCTTTGTTGTTTATTTATTGTTTCATAAAACTGATTCCAGCTTATTTCAATATGTATTCTGCAGTACATTAGGTATTTCACTGTTGATTCTATCATTCTTCCTGTTTCATGAGACCACACATTGTTCATCAGTGAGAAAGAACATCCTTTCAATAGGAGCAGAAAATGTTCTCCACAACTCGGCCGAGGCTAGATACAGACATGTTCTGGCCTTTGAAGGGATTGAATAGTTGAACACACTTTTATTCACAATTTAAGTTCGTAGTTTTCAAAGTGTCACAGTTTTAAGAGAAAAATGCCTTGGCAACTACCATTTCATCTAGGTTTATTGCACCATTTACAAGTGAATTGTAGCATTGTTTGCCACAAGCTACCCGAAACCAAACAAAAACAATCAACTTACCTATCATACCGACTCCATCAGTGGCTGCACGACTACAAGCATGAACGACACGACTGATCCCAGTATATGGAGGGCCGCGCCTATTCCAACATTCTGCAACGACTTTCCCGCAGCAAAGATCTTCAGCGAGGAAGAAGAAACACTCCACCTATGCCCAAGTCTGCCGTCCAGACGTTAGTAGAACATTCCACGCCTCATTATATTCTTTGGTTCCCCCCACCCCTTATCTTCCATTCGCTCTGTGTGCAGTGAACTGTACTTTCTGTATAAAAGTGTGATCGAGTGGAGTAAGCGACACTCTGGGACTGGCTTTGGAGGTAGTTGTACTAGCTACGGCTTCGGATATTAACCATGTAAGATAAATTCCTTTTCGGCATAATATTTATTATTCAAAATTCACTTTCGACTCTTAACAATTATTTCAAATCTTCATAAAAACTCTAACTTTAAACATTGCACGTATAATTGATGCCAAGTATTGTGGACTTAAGCTTTTAACTTTAAACTAAACTGAAATATTATGTCTTTTTTAATAATATATCTTTTGGACTTGTATTTATTTCTGATTTTAACGAACTTTAACAAAACTGTAGTATGATATCGTTTTCAACAAGATATCTTTTTCACTTGTATTTATGTCAGATATTAACGAACTTTAATGAACTTAAATATGATGTCTTTTTCAATAAGAAATATTTTTGACGTGTATTTATTTCTGATATTAACGAACTTTTAACAAAAAAAGGAAACATGATATCATTTCAATAATATATCTTCGTCACTTGTAATTATTTTTAATATTGATAGGCTTTAACTTTAAACTTTGCCCATGATGTTTATTTTGAGTATTAAGTTTAAGAATTGGGCAAAAGTAGAATATCTGGCAATATAAATATGTTTTGAGTAATATATGTTTTCTCTGAGCATAAGGGACTTTAGTTTATATTACTCCATGTTAGATGTTAGGTTTTGCCTTTTGCTTATTGAAATATAATGTAATTAGATTCCGTTTATTGCATGGCTCTGTTCATATTTTAACTTTAATCATTCTCTCTTGAACTTAAGAGTATTAGGCGCCATCAGCGCGTATAAGAAGTTAATGATAGCCACCATAACGACTAAGTGTTGGGTAGATATCTGTTAAGTGTTGGCGAGCTATTATGGGTTTACCTGACTAACGTCAAATTTAGCTTTCTGTAATTTGGGATTTTGTATATTTTTCCCGTTTATGGGAAGGAGAGATGAAAAACGTCTGGCAGGAAATACCTCTATATTGTTATGTTGAACATTGACGCTAAGGTTATTGTCAAGAGTCAGTTATTGTTGTTTCGGCTTAACCAAGTTTTATTAGCGAGGCTATTCGCTTATACGTTCTGCGCCCTCCCTATGAGGCCATGACGCTAGATTGCATATGTTGTATACCCTGTCTTTCTTGAGGTTATTGCTTTCAATAAATTGATGTCCATATCTTGTTGAATCTTAATTAAAATCTCTTGACTATTATGTTTGTATTTACCTTTTTATACGTTCATCCTTAGGTAGGATACTGCAACTAAAATATGTTGTCTAGTAATCAAAACAGAGGTGTAGCCATGTTCTTTATTAATGACATATTATTGAGGGTGACCGTGGGGACGAGTCCCCCAATAGTTCTTATTGCGTGTGCTGGGCTTCAGTTAGGTCTTGCCCAGTTTTACTTTGCTCTTTTTACTCACTCAACACACTCTAAATTTTTTGCTAACTTATTATTATTATTTTTTGTATTTGGACACGCCTAGTTAGGTGTAACGGTTCAGTTTAATTGACTTTTTTCTGTTTATTTTTCAATTTCGGGCCATATAATCTCAATGTTGTCTATCCAGACAAAAGATTCTCCGCCACGGAAACTATTTTCCCATACATCAATGTAGGACACACATTGATCATAAAAATTTGTAAATTATTTCGTAACTATAGCAACATTAATGCTTCCAGCCTCCTCTAGTGCTTTGCGCATTTTTTTATACCTTGTTGTATAAGGCCTATTATACACTATCAGTTAAAACGCTAGCAACCACGCCTTTGAATGAAACCCTTGTTATCAAGTCAGAAAATAAGTATTGGTCTAGACCAGCGTTTTAACCGCTACCTTTGGTGGCGTTAGAACCACCTAGCGGTAGAAACGCGAATCAAATTACACCAGGCGTTAACAGGCAGCTGTGCCTCAATGTCACAACAAGTCTTTTAGCAGGAATAATACTCTTCCTCAAGATGGTATCACGTTTTACAATATTTTCATTCACTAAACCAAGTAGTTCATCAAATGAAACCACATACATTTTATAGTACAACAATAACTTCTCTGGGTACATTCTGTAATTCATAAACATAATATAAAACTGTCCTGTTGAGAGACGATTCGATAATGTGAGGTGAGTTCATCAACGTCTCTTCTGACGAGTTTTTTTGTTGTTGCGAGTTTCCTCCAACAAAAAAGTCCCGCAATGTCCGTTTTTAAACCATTATGCACGAGGGGAAGTAACAACCGCGATATTAAAACCGCTAGTGTGAAATCAGTAGCGTTATGGTAACTGTTTAACAGTCGCATTTTGACAGTCGGGTGTAGATTCAAGATTCTGGAGGCGTAAGCCAGCGGCAAAACCGCCGCGTTTTAACCGCTAGTGTAGAATTGACCTAGGTGTATTATCCCGCCTTTCCTCAAGATTTGTTTCCAATTTCTTAAGTTTGATAATAATATCAGTTGCCCAAGACATCTTGTGAATGTGAGGAATGCCAGGTCTCCACCGTGGTTCGGATTCCACGTTAAACTGTAGGTCCTTCATTTCATCTCACATTCACCCTACCATTACACATTAGCGTAAGTGCGTATAACCCGAACGAGTAGTAAGACGCGGTGCTAATAATAATAATAATAATAATAATAATAATAATAATAATAATAATAATATCAGTTGCACTTGCTTTTGTTTTCTCTATAGTCAATATTGTTTTGTTAATTTTTCATATTAGCATTTTTCTTCTGACCGGGACAAAATGACAAACCGGCCGGGACCCCGAGACTAGACCTTCAAACTTGGACGTATGGTAAACCTACTAAAATAGAACCCTAGTGGTTAGGGTTGAATACGTTTTAAGTACTCGAAATATAAGTTTTGCTGGAGCTACAACATAAAGTGTAACAAGAGGTTACGACATTTTAGATTTGCGACACGCGGACAAACTATACAAATGAAGTCTGCAAACCATAGACGAACAAATGCAGTAATAAATAGCCCTGTTGATTCTGCTCGCAACATGATTGGGTAGCAATAGCATGTGATACCTTCCTTCACTAATGTTCACGAAACGTGAAGTTAACTGTATTGTTATAACTTCTGAAAGCTAAGATGACACCAGCATTAGGACAGGGTGAAAAAACAAAAACACAATTCAACAGACATTTTGATTTTCGGTATTTTGAATGCGAAAGCGAATACAAACGCATTTGCGATTTTTGCACGGTGTTTAAGAATGATTTGTCAAATTAAGTTCTATAATGTGAACCATGAATCTTCTAAATAATCAATTTGAGCTATGAGGCGCTGTTTCCTTTATATTATTCATATAAAAATCTCATTTATTTTTATTTTAGTGAAATTTATAAATTTATTTTAGCAATCTAAGTATTTGATATCTCGAGTGTACAAAGGTTATAATTTCTGGAGTTTATTCCTAGAATCTCTTTGACTTACAAACGTTGATGATACGAAATAAAATGAATCGTGCAAACCAAGTTAACATATTCCTATTGAAATGAATGTAGATATTTCTAGGAAGTCCGAGTGAGACTTAGTGTGAACTGATCACCCGACGTTCCAGGGGTGCTAATCACTAATCTCTACAGAGCTGTCATGAGGTTAACTAACACCACCCTAGTAATATAACAAGCAACTATTCTGTTAGTTCTGTGGACACAGTGTCTCTGAGAGGATGAACAAGTGGTGGACTCTTCTGTTTCTGGGCTGCTTGCAGGTGATTAAAAGACGGGCACATAGACAGGACCATAGGGGAGGGGGAACATAGATACACGGGCACATAGACAGGACCATAGAGGAGGGGGAACATGGATACACGGGCACATAGACAGGACCATAGAGGAGGGGGAACATGGATACACGGGCACATAGACAGGACCATAGAGGAGGGGGAACATGGATACACGGGCACATAGACAGGACCATAGAGGAGGGGGAACATGGATACACGGGCACATAGACAGGACCATAGAGGAGGGGGAACATGGATACACGGGCACATAGACAGGACCATAGAGGAGGGGGAACATGGATACACGGGCACATAGACAATACCATAGAGGAGGGGGAACATGGATACACGGGCACATAGACAGGACCATAGAGGAGGGGGAACATGGATACACGGGCACATAGACAATACCATAGAGGAGGGGGAACATGGATACACGGGCACATAGACAGGACCATAGAGGAGGGGGAACATGGATACACGGGCACATAGACAATACCATAGAGGAGGGGGAACATGGATACACGGGCACATAGACAGGACCATAGAGGAGGGGGAACATGGATACACGGGCACATAGACAATACCATAGAGGAGGGGGAACATGGATACACGGGCACATAGACAAGACCATAGAGGAGGGGGAACATGGATACACGGGCACATAGACAATACCATAGAGGAGGGGGAACATGGATACACGGGCACATAGACAAGACCATAGAGGAGGGGGAACATGGATACACGGGCACATAGACAATACCATAGAGGAGGGGGAACATGGATACACGGGCACATAGACAATACCATGGGGGAGGGGGAACATGGATACACGGGCACATAGACAGGACCATAGGGGAGGGGGAACACGGATACACGGGCACATTGACAAGACCATAGGGGAGGGGGGAACACGAGCTAAGACCGGTTGTTTTGCAATTTTGTTTAACACAAATCTTGTGGGGGAAAATATATATATATTTTTTCAAGTATATATAATTAGTATTTTTGCTACATTGATTAATCTAAACTGTGGTATTAGAATATTAGTGTTATACATCACGGATTGTGAACATTTTTATCCTTATTCTTTAAAAAGTTTGTCAACATATTACATTCCGGCTATTATTAATGGACCCCCATAAATCTTTGTCTAACTATTTTGACCTATACACTGACTACCTAATATAATCCCCCTAATGCGTGCAGGTGTGGTTTTCCACATCCTCCAGTCCCTAGATGACCTAGATAGCTGACAATTTGCAACCTTAGGTTTATACTATAGCCACGAGAGAAACGAACGGGGCAGGTTTTCCAATGTTTGGTGTTTTCAGATTTCTTATTTAATTAATAAATGTAGAGCTAGTTTAGTTAACTCTCACTTTATCGACTCTTACGTTTTAAGTGACAGAAATATACTTTTTTTTACAAAAATAAACCTAATTTTCCATGCGGTTATCAATTATTTAAGGCTTGCTTTTGTTAGGTCGGTTAATATAATAATCATGTGGTATATATGCTTCAAAACTAGTACTAATTTAGGCCTTGTTTTCAAAATAATGGTGTTTCAAGATGGAATGCGTGTACTATATCAGATTTTACAAGGAAACCCAACGTCTTATTAAGTTATATATTACTTTCTTTAATATCTTCCTAGCAGATTCTATCACATTAATTGTTTTTTAATTTTCACACAGCTATTTAATAACTTACATGTTGACGATATAATATAACATTAGTTGAAATTTTTAGGTATTATAACTCAGTTACGTATTCCTTTGGAAATTTAGTCCTGACACTAACGCTGCTTTGGGTTATGGCTTTCTTCAGTGGCGTGGCGTGTTTCCATGGAAAGCAGAGTTAGTTCAACGTTTGAATGGTACCTGTGAATTATTATCATCAATCAGTAGAACACGTCTTATTGACGTAGTATTACAAAAAATACATTTCAATGTGATGTGTGTAGATTAAGAATGATGATTTTTTTTGGTCTAATGCTAACTCTGGCAACGCACCACGTCACGCCACTGGTTAGTTCAATAATAGAATGATCGAGTGTGGTTTGGAATGCTGTCACATTTTGAGATTTGAACGTGTTCAGCGTAAATGCAAAGCAATATGAAGCAAATAATTATACAAAACCTGTGTCGCTAATATTGAGATTGAATAAGCAATTTGTTTGTAATCGGAGTCCTATTATTTTAAAAACTCTATAATAATGTTTTTTATTTGTCATATCTTGAGGAGTAATGTATATTGTCAATCTTCTATCCATATTAACTTTAGTATTCTTTGGGGCCTACCATACATCTAAATTATTCCATTTTCCAAGACTACTTTTTTTTTAACACTGCGTCTTACTACCCGTTTGGGTTACACTTTCTCACAAGATTATTCTAATCTTTCCTTTGAATTGGTTTTGTGTCGTGCCTCCTACATTTCTATTTGTTCTACTCGTATGTTCACATGAGAAGACCTGCTGCCCGTTGCGTACTTAGTCACACTCTCGTATGTTCACATGAGAAGACCTGCTGCCCGTTGCGTACTTAGTCACACTCTCGTATGTTCACATGAGAAGACCTGCTGCCCGTTGCGTACTTAGTCACACTCTCGTATGTTCACATGAGAAGACCTGCTGCCCGTTGCGTACTTAGTCACACTCTCGTATGTTCACATGAGAAGACCTGCTGCCCGTTGCGTACTTAGTCACACTCTCGTATGTTCACATGAGAAGACCTGCTGCCCGTTGCGTACTTAGTCACACTCTCGTATGTTCACATGAGAAGACCTGCTGCCCGTTGCGTACTTAGTCACACTCTCGTATGTTCACATGAGAAGACCTGCTGCCCGTTGCGTACTTAGTCACACTCTCGTATGTTCACATGAGAAGACCTGCTGCCCGTTGCGTACTTAGTCACACTCTCGTATGTTCACATGAGAAGACCTGCTGCCCGTTGCGTACTTAGTCACACTCTCGTATGTTCACATGAGAAGACCTGCTGCCCGTTGCGTACTTAGTCACACTCTCGTATGTTCACATGAGAAGACCTGCTGCCCGTTGCGTACTTAGTCACACTCTCGTATGTTCACATGAGAAGACCTGCTGCCCGTTGCGTACTTAGTCACACTCTCGTATGTTCACATGAGAAGACCTGCTGCCCGTTGCGTACTTAGTCACACTCTCGTATGTTCACATGAGAAGACCTGCTGCCCGTTGCGTACTTAGTCACACTCTCGTATGTTCACATGAGAAGACCTGCTGCCCGTTGCGTACTTAGTCACACTCTCGTATGTTCACATGAGAAGACCTGCTGCCCGTTGCGTACTTAGTCACACTCTCGTATGTTCACATGAGAAGACCTGCTGCCCGTTGCGTACTTAGTCACACTCTCGTATGTTCACATGAGAAGACCTGCTGCCCGTTGCGTACTTAGTGCAAACTCTACTGTTTCATCATATTATGTAGGCCTATTTAGCAAACACCAAACATGAGAAGAAGAGGTAGAATCTAGATGTAGTGTACCAGAATTTGCGTGGCCGTAATAGACTGAATTACGGGGTGAGTGGGGATCGAGTTCTGTGTGGGTGTATTAAGGGCAGTTACTAATATGTTGTTCTCAATTCTCTCTCCACGCAGATATGGTACACTGATTTTAAATTAATTCAACTCTATTCATCTTTAACAATTTAAACTGGTTAATATTATGTTTCATCTCAACGTTTTACCACCTGTTAAGGTTACAACGATATGTACTAATTACGTTAATGAGATATAAACAAATTTATAAGAAATGTACCCGCATTTACGTTGAGGGGGAGTTGAAACCCGTTTTAGAAAATCACCCTCAGTACACCCAACCGGGATTCAAACTCCATTCTTACTGTAATTGGCAACCTTGTTTATTGCAAAAGTGACACCTTAGACCATGCGGTCACTGAAGCAGGTATAGTTAGTACGACTGTGCGTGTAGGCCTAGCTCGAACGAGTAATGAGACGCGTGGACAGCAATGCCATTTGCATGGAGGGCGAGAATGAAAGCATTCAAAGAAAAGTAACTTCTTAATCAGGGCCCGGATTTTGCTGACATGTCATCTTTTATTGCTACATCACATACAAAGCTCGTAAGTAAATGCAATTGGTTCAGAATCCCCTGGCGGTATAAATGTATATTTTACAGGTCATTTTTTTTGTCATTTTGGAATTCTAAGTAATATTTTATTGGTTTGTGTCTTTTAAGGCGCTTATAGGAATTTTTAGTACATTTTCTGCATTTTAGAGTATTTTTAAGGTATTCATGTTGAATAAGTATATTTTTAATACTATCGATATTTTATCCACCACATGGTTGTTGTAATGAGAAGATAATGCATGCAATGAACTTTGTGTTCGCTTTGCTTGTATATATATATATATATATATATATATATCTATCACCACATGGTTGTTGTATTGAGAAGATAGTGAGGTGGACTGGATAGAACTAGCTCAAGATAGGGATATAGTGTAGTGAGGTGGACTGGATAGAACTAGCTCAAGATAGGGATAGAGTGTAATGAGGTGGACTGGATAGAACTAGCTCAAGATAGGGATAGAGTGTAGTGAGGTGTACTGGATAGAACTAGCTCAAGATAGGGATAGAGTGTAGTGAGGTGTACTGGATAGAACTAGCTCAAGATAGGGATAGTGTGTAGTGAGGTGTACTGGATAGAACTAGCTCAAGATAGGGATATAGTGTAGTGAGGTGGACTGGATATAGCTAGCTCAAGATAGGAATAGAGTGTAGTGAGGTGGAATGGATAGAACTAGCTCAAGATAGTGATAGGGTGTAATGAGGTGGACTGGATATATCTAGCTCAAGCTAGAGATAGGGTGTAATGAGGTGGACTGGATATATCTAGCTCAAGATAGGGATAGGGTGTAATGAGGTGGACTGGATATTACTAGCTCAGAATTGGGATCTGTGGCGTAATTTTGAAAGTGTGTCAATAAACTTTCTTGTTTCTTTGCTATAGAATAAGTAAGTACATAATATGATGACTTAATCTAAGAACATTTTATCTAATTAATGTACAAAATCTAGAACTCTTACACTTGGGGTTGTGACAGTTTCCTCTAGAAAAAGCTGATAAATCTCTGCCATGGGTGCTCAAATTGTCAAACTAACAGATTTTATTGGCACGTGTCCTTCGCGGCTGTCAAATTGTTTTCCCTTCGGCTCTTATGATTTCAATAACACTATAAAATATAATAACTATTTTAATTTCTTGTAAACTGATTATTGATACTTTATTATTGTTAAAATGCCATTAGTTTGTTTCTTGGCAAGTATTTATTATGATTAACATGTACATTTTAAAACTTTCAAATTCATAAAGTAACAATTTTTAAGAAACATCACCTAATAGCTTTGCTAAGACGTTTCAGTAATTAGGGGTAGAAAAAATGACAAAATATAATACTATACAATTCTAGTTACATAATAACTAATAATGCCTATTAAATACTGCGTTTACCAATGTAACTACTTAAAATTCCCATGGGCTTGAAACAGCCCATTCTTTGAACATATCGACATGTTGGACACGCGCTTTCACAAAGTTTGGCCACCCTTGTACTAGAGCTATAGTTGAACTATTTGACAACTTGACCACAAAAATAGGCAATTGTTCACTAATTATATTTGTATTTAGAGCAATGACCTGGTGACGTGCAGTCGTTATGATGACAATACTCCTCATCTACCTGAAAAATACGCGGGGGACCATCCTCCCCAGATGAGGTGAGTATATCTCTTGAAACCTTAGTAAACAGAAACATTAACTCTTATTCTGGTCCAAGTCAGTTACTGCACACACTTTGGGTAGTAGGAGGAAACTATACTAAATGAATTGTTTCCTTGATTTGAACAACTATCTTCCTCCCATCGGCCGTATAATATATTGTTAGAGTGAGGTCTTGGAGATCGAAACCAGGACCTTTGTCTTTATGTTCTACAACTGAGCCATCATAGTTCTACTCGTAACCAAGACCACCTTTCACTATTTGTTGAGGTATTGAGTCTATGTGGTAGCTGGTGAAATTATCGACCATACGCAACTTTATACAATACCAGCCCATGGAGACGGCTCAGTCCCGGGTTTGATCTCCGGGCTCAGTTTATTACTTAACGTTTAGCTGTATCCATCACGTGTCCGTTTGTGACACACATCAATTAATATTTTATCTGGAATAGGGAGGTATGTAAGGCTGCATGACTAGAGCAGAGCGCCATATTCGTAAGCTAAAAAAGGTAATATATTTACTTTAACGTATTAATAAGTCAAATAATGGTATCTAAAACTGTCACTTTTGATAGACTATGTTCAAAAATTGTCCACCCATTTCTTCCTGGGTCAACCTATGGCAAGTCTTCCTTTCGGCTTGTATTCTAAAACTAGTTTTAGTTGAGATTCTTGCATCTGTTACGTATAGCTGGTCAAACTCTCTTGATTTGACCTCACTCTATCATTAATGTTGCAGATATTATCCCCCTTTTTTAATTCGCCACAGACAATGCTCATGTGTACATATATGCTGTGTATGATCCCCTGCTTGAGGAGTTTTTATAGGTAATTAGTTTGACTTTTTTCATTTTGGACCTATAGATATTGGTTTCTGTCATGTTAAACTCATTTTTAAGTATTTATGTTGAGTAATTTTAATTTTAAATACTATCAATATTTTATAAATACAAAAGTACCGGTAGTTAAACATATTTTCCCAACCTACAGTTGTCGGAATGAAAAGATAATGTAGGCAATGAAATTTTTATCCTGTTTGCTTGTTTGGTTGTAAAATACACATTCCTGGTGAGACTGAAACTAGGCTGAGAGGGTTGCATTGATGGGGGATGGCTATTTTTTTTCCAAACCAGACGTTTGTAAATGAACATTATATCTTGCAAAAGGCAAAAGTTTGGATGTTAGAGGCTTTCATGCCATGAATATTTTCAGTTTTCATTTGTAAAGTGCGAGGCCGATTGAGTAGTGTTCATCTATGACGAGCTCGCATTCATATTTCAATGTCATTTTTTGAAAATTTAAAGTAATTTAGTAGAATTTTATTAGAATGAGTGTTATTTTATAGGTTAATTTTTAGCAATTTGTAGGTCATAAAAGTACGGGCCATGTCTATCAGTTTTGATCACAGACTATGTTTCTATTCTATAAAACGTTATCCCTGTGAAAATTCGTCTAAAAGAATAAAACCTTGTAGAGCAGCCTCCATATTATTTAATATTCTTCCATCAGTGCATTCGTGACAGTTCTGTGGCTAAATGTCCCGTTTCTTGGAGAAAATGTACTGCTCTACATATAACAAAATCCTAACTCTTCACTATTTTGCAGGTACCCCCTAGACAAAGGAGTTGTATCCCAGTATTTGACGTACGTGTACCGGCCTACAGCAGGTCGCAGCTTGTCATCACTTCTCAGCAACACTTTCCCTTGTGTCCAATCTGGCATGCAGTGTATGGGAGACAGGTCTACACTTGTAGAGTGCTCCGATAATCTGACCACGATCAACACCTGGAACTGCGCTGATATCTTTCCTAGGAACGAATTTAACAATGTCACCGCCATTGATGTGCTGTGCGACACGATACAAAACAGTTGCGTCGCCTTCGTCGAGGTCTTGTCGGCTCAAGATGATGGCAGTGAAAGAGAAGATGACCAAATAGGAGCTAGCACAAATTTGGGTACATCTTCTGAAGGGAGTTCATCTACATCACTTGAGGATTCACCCCCGGACGTTTTGGGACGTGATGATGTCTCTCTAGAGAGTGACTTAGTCCGCAAAACCAACAGCATGACAAATATATCAATTTCTAATTTGACAACTAGCAATGACGAGTTTCCATCGACTAATGAGGTCATGGATCAGGAATATAACCAAAATAACATCATAGATCTTTCAAATAAAGAATATATAGATTTTCCTTTAGAATACTCAGATTTCCCTTCAATTGACTTAAACGAATTTCTTCAAAATAATCGGACAAATTTAGCTAATGTAGCTCTCTTAAATAGAACCTCATACAACATTTCTGAGAAAACCAACATTTCTCTATACGATGATAGTTTTGATCAAAACGATTACTCCTACGATTCATTTGGAGAAGTTCCCGATGTTGTAATAAACCGAAAAGAATGTAGACGACAAGGAATCCATTGCGCTGACACAGAAACCATCGTGGACTGCGATGACGCGTTTGAGTATCCTATATTTGAAATGTCATGTTCAGAGTTGCTGCAGCCCTCAGATGGGGATCGAGTGTTTGGTTATTGCGATGACCAGGAGTCCAGGTGCGTGATAAACTTGAACGGCTACGTTGTACCCATGAATGTATCAAGTTTTGATGCTGAAAAGGGTGCTTCTATTTGTCAAGAGGAAAGCTTAGTATGTGCGGACAATGAAACCCTCGTTGCGTGCTCGGATAATGGCAGTTTAGGTAACTACGCCGTGAGCTGTGTTGGAGAGGATGAGGCGTTGATATCCTACTGCGACCATGGGTTGGGTGGTTTTATTATCAAAATGAGGATGAATAATACAGAGTTAGAAGTTTCACCTATGGAAACGCCTACAGATCAAGTACCTACAGTGGAAACATCTGAATCGGAGACTCCTGCAGTAGATGTTAGAATTCAAGTAGTTTCAATTCCTAGTCCAGATATAATGCCTCCTTATGTATATGATAATTACTTTACTACTGATGTTGGGCCACAAATAAACCTAGAAAATACAACGTCAATGTTATATTTTCAAGAACCAATGGAAAATAGCACAAATACCATACAATCAACAATAGATATAATAGACTCTTATGACGTAACAGAAGATGTGAATCATCTCCAACTCGGAGACCGTAATACCTCGAAACATAATGAGATTTTTGGTAACCAAGTAAAGTCTGGTTTAGAAATACCCCATGAAGATGTTAAAGATGAAATAATACAAAAGTATGACAGTGAGGCGGAGCCAAGTTCAACTCTTGGCCAAATATATGAAGAATATAAAACAAACGAAATAAATAGCACGCAATCACCCACAAATGGCTTGACTGACTCCACTAATCAGTTGGTAATAAATTATGTTTCGGATAATATGAAAGATTCAGTTTTGCAAGCCAATGAAAATAATACAGGTACCTGCAAATATGTTGGTTGGCAGTGTTATGACAGTCAAACACTTCTGCTTTGTTCATCTGATCTCTCCCCTCAAACCACCCTCCACTGCGATACCACGGATCACCCCTACTGCGACAGTTCCTTAAGTAAGTGCCTGTTAGGAGACGCAACCATCGCTGAATCACCGTGTTACAAGAGCGGCCTTCAGTGTGTCGACAACAATACGCTTATTTATTGTTCACGAGGGCTTCAGGTGAGATACATTGTCTTATGTAATAGAGTGTACATGGGGGCCACATGTGATGAAGGCTTGGACACTTGCAGACCAACGGATCAATCAAATATCCATCCGCAGTCCTTGACAAGTAGTCTCAAGCCTTTCAATACTCTAATACAATCCAAGCCTACATTCCCTTCTATTAATTCATTTGTAAGAGAAGGAATACCATCTGAAAGCTACACTAGTTATTTGCCTCAAGTAACAACAAAAGACTCCCAACCCATAAGTCAGCCAACTACTATTGATGATAATTATTTTGGTTCACAAACAGATTCATATTCTTCTCCACAATCTTCTAACAACGATTTTACTTCAAATAATCAGCAAATTTCTCAAGCCACAAGTGAAACACCTTCAACTAGCCAACTATCTACAACAAATAAACCCACATCGAACCATTGGTCAATTATCAACCAACCAATTGGCACCTCATTAAGAACGAAATCACCCACCATTCAAGATGTTCCAGAGCAACCCTTGTTTTTAGACTCCTTATATTCTCCTTCTGTTAAAATTACTAACACCTCAACTATCTACCCCATTTCTTCATCAACTGTTGTGAGTGACACTCAACCTAAGCGATGCAGAATGCCAGGAATGCAGTGTGTGAGTGAAACTGAGCTGGGTGCTTGTTCCAAGAATATGACTCTCAAATATGTGGTGCCATGTAAGAAGTTGTTACCATACGTGTCGAGGACCAAGTTCAGAATTTACTGTGACCTTACTTACAACACTTGCAGTATTGCTAGAAGAGTCATGTATGGAAGTTGACGAGGAAAACTCTCTACTTTTTGAAAGTATTATTTATGTTGTGATATAATCACGTTGAAAACTGTTAAGCTGCCCAGCTTATAAATACAAGAGAAAATAAAAACAATTTATTACATACATCATTACATTTTAAAAGCATGTTTACTTCACAACCAAGATAAAAAAAACAAAAACATGTAAACAAACTGTTTGATAAATTTTATAAATACCTTGTATTAGACTTGTTCAACAAAGTTTAGAGTAATTAAAGTTTGTATTCAATTTTAGGGGCTAATCAGTTATAGATTAAATATTCGCTGTCACATTAAGTTATAAAAGGACTGTAATATATTTGAGTTACATCTTAATTTAAAAAACTGTTTAAGCTTGGTTTTGAACGAAATAAGATTTGAAATTAAATTATAATATGTGTTTATTTTTCATGTGAGTACAAGAATCCAGCCCAGTAGCGTTGGTTTGGAGTTCTTGCCTCCTAGATACCAATACGTTGGTTGCAAACATTGGGCTACAGAATGGTATAGCAGTAAATCACATAATTGTTCAACTATCATGTATTTCTCTGATGTAATACTATTGCACATTGTGCTAGCGTCAGAATATATCCAACCCGACTAGCCGGCGGCTTTGCCTTTCAAAGGTAGTCCCAGAACCGATGTATTCCACACATTCGTAATACATTTGGCCTTAAACTATGAGTGAAAAATGGATCTGAGCACCGCATTCCTATATATATATCACTAATAATAGAATTAATTCGTTTTGTCAAGGTGTCTCATTGCAATTGTAATTCAATAATTAAATGGTTATATCTTTTTATCAAATAATAAATCAACAAACATCTGTGGACATTTTTTGTTATTTATTTGTAAATATAGTATAGTTAAAAAAATCATTTAATATATTAACTTATTTACTCTATAGTATTAGGAACTAAAAGTTCTGCCACACTAAAAAGTGCACCACCATTCCCTATCTTAAGCTAGTTCTATCCAGTCCACCTCATTACACCTTATTTCTTTCTGGTCCACTTAATGTTATCCTTCCATCCACATCTTCTCAATGGTCTCTTCCCATTGGGTTTACCAGACAGTACCCTGAACAATATTCTATAATATCTCATTCTCGTTGCATGTCCTGCCCACCGTAAACTGCAAGATTTGAGTATCCTAACAATGTCTTGTGATTAGTACAGGGTATGGACCTTCTTCATTTTTCAGTAGGCTAATCGCTTATTGGACTAACTATCTTCCAAAGCACCTTGTTTTCGTCATGTAAGGTAAGAAAGAGAGGGCAGACCCGAATTGAGCCAGTTATTAAGGGATTAAAAACTGTTTACTAATCCCGGACCCGAATTGCGCCAAGTCAAGTTCAGGT
>CABFOV010004865.1:25722-48249 GCA_902141375.1 Timema poppense | reverse complement strand
GTGGTAAGGGGTGTGAGCGCCGATAGCCTTACGGAGGCTCACCGACGCCAGAGACCGAACTGAACACGAGGGCACACAACACTTCTGTATGAGCGCGGGCGGGCCTACATTTACAACGTACACAGCGTTCACCCTGGAACGGGGCGCTCTTACCTCGACTGATTACGTTATGGTCCTATCTTATACGTAGTTACTTATGACTTGTTATTGTTGGGTGTGATGTGGTTTTTTTACATTTCTAGCCTGACAGTTGACGCAATGTATGTCAACTAGGCAATGACAGCTCACAATTGTAGACTTAAAATGTTTTTAGCGTCGCGTCTTACTACCCATTTGAGTTATAACTATATGTTTATGTACTAATTACTCTAATGGGTTAAGAATAAGGAAAGTTTACTATAGAGGAAGTGTACCAGCATTTGTATGAAGAGTAGCATCCTAGAATGTATGTGGCCACCCAAGAGGATTTTATAAATGCAAGCTGTAAAATCAATTAATCCAAAAAGAATATATATTTCTATGTTCTAATTTCAAACCCAAATTGACAAAAGGAGGGACGGTAGCATAATAGCTCGGTATAACGACGCTACCTACCCTGTTTATACGAGCCACTGTTGCCAGGTATGAACAGGACAGGTATACCACTGAAACTCATCTTCCTCAACTTCTCGGTGTGTTGGCCCTCGCCGTACGCGTACAAACCGTACCGGGGATAGTCGTCCAAAACATCTGGAGGGAGCGAGATTTTCTGAAAAAAACAAAACAGAAATGTTCTGGGTGTTAGGTGGATGTGATTGCTTCGGGAATTAAGATAATTCTAGTTTTTTTTTTAACTGGACCAATTCCTCGACTCTTGTCTAATACTGAGATAGCTAACTCTTGCGTATGTTTTTTAGCACCACGTCTTACTACCCATTCAGTGCTGTGCTTAAATGTACTAATTATGATAATGGTTTTAGGGATTAGGAAGGTTATATTAATAGGAATGATACCTGCATTTGCGTGGAGGGAGAGTGAAAAACACTTTTGGGAGAGAAAAAAAAACCAGTGCACCTGACCAGGATTCGAACCTCAATCTCTTCATCGGCAGTCTAGTCTACTGCGAGAGAAGCACGTTAAGAGACGCGGCCACCGAAACGGGTCTTTATTCTTACTAATTACACCAGTGAGTTAGGGATGAGGAAGGTTGAATTTGTAGTGTACCTGCATTTGCGTGGAGAGAAAGAGCGGAAAACCATTTTGGATAAAACCCCCCTCGGTACCACCCGACTGGGATTCGAACCGCAGTCACCCTGTAATTGAGAGTCTAGTCTAACACGAGAGTAACAACTTAGACCATGTGGCCACCGAAGCAGGTAACAGTTAACTGTAGGCTACATGAATAGCGAATCTTGTAAATTCAAAATTATCTTAAGGTTACAGAGAAATAGTCACATGCAGTATAAAATTAGTAAACTTGAAAACAAAAAAAAGAATGACACCTTGACACGGGAATTGAACCAAGGACATTTGGCTCAGAGCTCCAATGTTATACCACTGAGCTATCCAGGAATCGTCCTGCTCCCAGGGTCATTCTTCACTCCTATTTTAAGGCATAGTCTGTGAGGGACGTGCGGAAATCATCGGCTGCTCTGAGTTATCGTTGACCTCACAGCCTCCGGGGATCCAGGAGTGGCTTATGTTGCTGCTACTACAATCACATCTATTGTACATTAAAGTGTATTATTTTCATGTAAAATATTGGCTGTGTCCAAATAGTCTACTTCACGCGCCTTCGACTTTTGACGTTCACTTGACAGTTGCATTAGCAATCACGTGGTCAAGTACAGATCCATCTAAATAGTCTACTTCACGTGCCTTCGACTTTTGATGTTCACTTGACAGTTGCATTAGCAATCACGTGGTCAAGTGCAGATCCATCTAAATAGTCTACTTCACGTGCCTTCGACTTTTGATGTTCACTTGACAGTTGCATTAGCAATCACGCGGTCAAGTGCAGATCCGTCTGAATAGTCACGAAGTGTGATATTGTGCCCCTCACATGCCCTTGAGTCCAAGGGTGACAGCACGCTACCCTCGACACGCCGTCAATGCGGCGTTTGATCAACTTTAATTTTTCGTCTGCTAGAGATATAGCTCGTAGAGTAATGTTATCTTTTATAATGTATGTTAAATATGCCGGTTGTTTTGTAGTGTTGTGTTGGATAGTTAGGATGGTTTGTCATGTGCAGTGAAAATAAGTCACCACAAATCTGCAAGAGACCTACGCTAACTCGGGCACATAGATGGCGTTTAAAGTAGTTTCTAAGATCATTGGTAGGAAGCAGCACTGCGGACTCGTGTGTGTGGAAAGGACATTTTGCTGTCCGAATAGTCTGTTGCAGTCCTCGATCGCAAGTGTGTGTGTAAAGTGTAAGGTCATCAAGTCTGCATCAAGTCAAGTGTACTTCCCTATTCGGATACAGCCATTGTCAATTAGGATAGCTCATAATAACCAATGATTTCTACACGTCTCTTAGAGAATCTTTTAGAGTATGAATGAAGAATCGCCTCGAGCACGAGTCGAATCCTGGATAGCTCAGTGGTAGAGAATTAGCGATACTAAGCGTAATTTGTCAATTTTACGAATAGTCTATAGCTAGATTCTAAAGCTAATACCTAAAAGAAATAGTTTTAGATCCCTTTTCATTTAACCTGTCAAGTGGCAAGCTTTTGATAGCCAAATAAATGTTCGAACATTTTTAATAAGAACTTGCAAATATCAGAGTCCACTGGGTTTTTTTTAGTGCTTATAAAATGTGTTCATGACCACAATACATTATTTATTGGTACTAGTGTCTTGCCCTCAATTGTCCATAGCGTGGATATTAGACATTGAAACTTGCAGATAGCCCTCAAAATATCGATCTAATAGTCCTAACCAAGTCTAGGCCGTATCCTTAAAACTAGAGTTGTTTGAAAAAACCGGGCAGTTCAGAGTGTATTCTGCAGCGTAGACACTTGAAAATAAAATTGCATTAATTATTATTGAATGACTAAACTTACAACGAACTGGGGATACTCGAACATGTATGTCATTTGGCATTTATTTTCTTCATGCTGTGTCAAAAAATTATGAAGACCTATTAAAAATAAAACAAATATTATCCCTGAAACCACCACGAAAATATTGATAGCAGCCATCTTTGACATCATAAAAACACGCTCTTGTTTACTTTATCTTCTGTCGAGCTGTGAAACCAAACTACGAAATAAAACTAAATTACCAAAAGGTATGGAATAAATAGATAGATATATAATATGTTATTAAATTAATAAATAAATATCTTTAATTTTAATCATTAGTCTACATGCTTTAGTGATTCTTAATTTTATTTCATAATAATATAATAATCAAACAATGTTCATATTGTATGATTCTGGCAAAAAAAAATCCCAGCTGGATCTGTGTCTGACCTATAATTTACAAACCTATTTTAGGTCAAACAATTAAAATAACCATAATAACTTATTATTATTATTATTATTATTATTATTATTATTATTATTATTATTAGCACCGGGTCTTACTACCCGTTCGGGTTATACGCNATGGTAGGGTGATTGTGAGATGAAATGAAGGACCTACAGTTTAACGTGGAATCCGAACCACGGTGGAGGCCTGGCATTCCTCACATTCACAAGATGTCTTGTCAGAGGTGAAGGAAGGGTTTGGTAATCAGATAAATCTCTTGCCGGGACCGAGGATTGAACCCCGGCCGCCAGCATAGAAGTCCGGCACCTTACTCCTATACCGCCAGGTCACCAATATCTTATTATTAATTAAAAGTAAAATTATATTTTTTTCTTGTTTATTATTTTTATTCCCTTCTTATTTTATATACGTTTTAGTTTTTATTTGATGAAGATGTCATGTTTCGGTGATTTTTCACCATCTTCAAGTCTTATTTATATTAAAAGCTATTGATTTTTAATTCGTGCTATTGGAAAGTTTGTGAAACTTAATTAACATTTAAATAACATTCTCAACATATTATTTCAAGTTTATTGAACTGATATCTTTAAAAGGCTCTGTTTGTGGAGTTACTCTATTCAGAGAAATGCTAAGTATTTCATATTTCATTATTTCTTTATTGATCTTGTTTTAAATCTTGAGAGGGCGATAATAATTTAAAATAGAATAATCCAACAGTAGAGGTGGCGCTCCAAATAGTTTCAAATTACACTCGCACAAATCTTTGCCGTTCCGACAAGCGCTTTTATTTCCGTGTTTTTAGGGGGGTTGCCTATACCACAGGCGGTTCATAGCAGTTGGAAACCTTTAAAATGTATATATAATGCTAATTTTAATATGATGAAGTTAGAGTAAATGTACTCGCATCTGCGTGGAGGAGGAGTTGAGAAACATTATTGTTTTAAAACTGTTATATACGACAACCGGGATTTAAACCAACACCTTTCCACTAGGTGAATTTGATGATCTTTTCAATATTAATCCGCGTTCCCATCGATGCACGTTACATTAAAACGAATCAGTCTATAAAGTAAATTAACGGTAATTTAGACTAAACAAAAAAGTTGTTGTCAATGCGCATGAGCAGAAGCTGTCGCTAGCGACACGCCTTCCAGTCCGAGCGTTTAGATCAATAAATGAGAGTGGTTTCATTTCAAAACACAATTGTATTCTCACGTCAAAACATCACATTATCCGATCAATGCTGACGTGGCATATGGTAGATTCGTCAGGTTTACTGAGAACCGTTTGAATTAGCGGTCTAGTCGACCATTTATCGTTCGGAATGGGAGGTACAACGTGAAATAGTTTCTTAAATATATCCTACAATGTGTCTGTGTAGAGAACCAGTTTTAAAGGTATGTGTTGTGTTATACATGATCGGTACCACCTGAGTTGAAATTTTTATTTGGAATAAATATCTTAATATTGATGGTGGAGGGGGCATTACGTGACCAATTGTAGGATATTTAAATACAATTACTCCTGTTCACTGAAGGTATTTTAAACATTACGGTGATTTGCTAATGTTATTTTTCACCAATAATGAACAGCATGCTATCTTTAAAAAAAATTACCTTATATATTCATGTTTTGTCAAATTAGAAAAAGAATAATTAATTAACGTTCTGCATAGGCCTATAATCTGAACAGTTAGTAAGACACGGTGAAAATAAAATTAACAATCATTTGTTTATTAGTGCTATGTAAGAGTTATCTCCCCCTCACTGCTCCCTCAAACCTTCTTATATGTCCACATCCCTGTTTCCACACACTATTTATATTCCTGCTCGGCTGGCGGCAGTGCAGAAACAACCCGGACTTAACCTCGGGCCTCTGGGTACCCGAAATCGCCACTAACGGGTATAATGGATAATAAAATTTTACAACTCTATTGGTTAAAACCACAACAATAATTATAAGTTATTTATTCTCACCAACATCTTCCACAGCAGTACACACTCCAATAAAATAGTCTGATTTGTACACAATAGCCAGTTCTTTATCACAAAACAAACAATACTTTTTCTTATTTAAAAAAACAAACAAACAATAAAATCAACAACGTTTCTATGGGTTACCAAAACAAAAGAAATTAAATATCCATAGAGGTTTTAGTAATGGCAAGAAATGTACTTCTTCTTTGTTATTGTGTTAGACCACACCCAAGCACAGGCATCACTGGTCCTCTCAGCTAAACTCAGTTTTGTGTACAGTCCACACAAAAATATATCGACTACTCGGTTATTATGCTCTACTCGATACATTTTGAATCTAAATTTTTTATTGCCGATTATGTTGGTTATTTATTATTTTTCAGAAGCTATATGAATATATTTTAAAGTAGTATAATGTGTGTGGCCGGGTCAGTATAGTTAAATGCTTCCATCTTACCCTGTCCTTCCATTATTCTTCCTCCTTTAATTGCTTCCATTCTTTTTTCTCTCACGTGCACATTTTCTGTTATCTGTTCTTCGCCTACAGTGCTGCATTTTTCCTACATACTTTATTTCCATAATTTTATTTGGCATCCTCTCCTTCGACATCCTCATTACCTGTCCATACCATCTCAGTCTTACTTCCTCTACTATCTTATGTACGCCAACATCCTCGTTACCTGTCCATACCATCTCAGTCTTACTTCCTCTACTATCTTATGTACGCCAACATCCTCGTTACATGTTCATACCATCAGAGTCTTGCTTCCTCTACCATCTCAGTTACTCCAACATCTTCATTACATGTCCATACCATCTCAGTCTTGCTTCCTCTACTATCTCATGTACTCCAACATCCTCATTATATGTCCATACCATCTCAGCCTTGCTTCCTCTACTATCTCATGTACTCCAACATCCTCATTACATGTCCACTCTTGTTTACAGCAATCATTGCGATGAAACTCTTGTTTACAGCCAAAGTTGTGATCATGTCAACTATTAATCAGCAATCATTGCGATGAAACGCCAGAACGTTAGGACGCTGTCCTTGGTAGTATGCACCTTCACCTACCTGCTCATAGGAGCAGCTGTCTTTGACGCCCTCGAGTCGGAAACTGAAAGGAAACGATGGGAGTTCCTATCCAGTAAGTTGGCATTTCCCACCATGGGCCCTTAGCTAACCCTGAAAAGTAGCATTGCACGTTTCCATTATGGGATAGTTTATAGGATAGAGCCATAGTAGAGTTCGTAAAAAAAAAAATATTGCTACTTTTCATGATAAACTAAGTGTACACTATCGCTATTGTCTTAAATTACAACTGCTGATAAAATCAACATTGTTTGACGCCATTGTGTTCGACACAAAGACCATTCTTTTCAATGATTAAACAGTGGTCGACAAAATCTATAGCTCCTTCTCTTTACGTTGTTATAGTCCTTATGTTATTTAAATCCTCTACGCTTTTCGAGTCCATAATCATGTGGTATTGTGTCAACTAACGGAGTGGTATTATAAATTGTCCAATCAAACTCATTGAAAGAAAAACATTTTAGAAAAAGCTAGGTAATCACAATTAAGATTTTCTTGATTTTAGTATTTAGTTAAAATAATGATAGCCTTTATTTAGTCAAGTCATCTAGAAATTTATTTAATTGGTAGGTGGAATAAAATTAAAATGGTGATGGTTTTCTTTCCTGTTATTGTTGATTTCGTTTCTATTTGTATATAGGTGTTCATTTATTTGTCTACCTGTGATTGGGTGGTCCGCACATTCCGTATCAATGATTGTTTTTAAGTCAAAGTTGATCCAATCCACGCGGAGACTTATGGATAGGTAATCCGTGTACAAAAATAAATGTTACCATGGTATACATATCTAACAGACTAGGAACTCCGGGCTAAGGACCTTACCAGAGAGAAAGACTTCAATAGTGAAGAACATTACCGGATTGTGTGAGTGAGGCTCAAACTTCTCATACGTCAACCGTCTCAGTCAGACGAATCTTCGTGTAAATATAAATATCGTGTCATGAGTAACTTTTCTCTGTGACCTTTGCAGACGTCAAGGACAACCTTCTAAGGAAGTACAACATCTCCCACGAAGACTACCACATGATAGAGATTGTCATCATCGAGAACAAACCGCACAAGGCAGGACCTCAGTGGAAGTTTGCGGGCGCCTTCTACTTTGCTACCGTCGTGCTGGCCATGATAGGTAGGCTCCGTCGCGAAGATGGTAGAAACAGCCCCTTGGTTCCATAGAAAGGCTGGACAGTTTCCTCTCATATATCATGTTTGCCCCACTAACCTCACTCTACCACCTTCACACAGGTTACGGCCACTCGACCCCGGTGACGATAGGGGGGAAGGCGTTCTGCATGGCGTACGCAATGGTGGGGATCCCCCTCGGCCTGGTAATGTTCCAGAGCATCGGGGAGCGTCTCAATAAGTTCGCGTCAGTGGTTATCCGTCGCGCCAAGAGGTATCTGAGGTGTCAAAGGACAGAGGCCACGGAGATCAACCTGATGCTCGCCACGGGGATGCTGTCGTCCATAATCATCACGACGGGCGCCGCTGTCTTCTCCAAGTACGAGGGCTGGAGCTACTTCGACAGCTTCTACTACTGTTTCGTCACCCTCACCACCATCGGGTTCGGGGACTACGTCGCTTTACAGGTGAGTCGCCCCTCATAGACCCCCAAACTCATCTGAACCAAGGGACTTGTCAGGACACACTTGAGACAGTTCATACCCAGGAACGGGTGTTGATAAACGTTTTCAGGGATACGGAAGGAAGATCTCCTCAGTCTGAATTTCATAACCATCCACACAAGGTCGAAAAACAGGATCTTTGATCAACTTTATGGTAATCTTATATTCCTATATTTACATCAGCAACTGGAAGACCTTGAATAACAAAGTCGCCTCTGCTTTTTGGTGGTACACATGAACACTGAAGAACACAGGTGATCTACGATATTACATCCAAAAGATATAGCATTTATAGATTTCCCAGCCAAGGCGTTGAAATGTGTGTTTTCACAAGTTTGGGAGAAAACTACTAACCTAACTGTAAAACATCTTAATCTTATTTGATCAATCTAAATTAGTTGAAAGATTAATGATTGAATTGTTATCACCTCCATACGGTCAGTGCTGTATTTACAATGATTTTCAGCAGCCTGTGTGTTGATTCATTACTATGATTTATTGAAACTTCCATTCTAACGACCCCAATGTACACTTCACTCGCACTGAAAAGTGTCAGTCTTACCTTGGCTGTTTACACCACAGCCCTGTTTTATCAGATATACCACAGTGGAACCAAGCAAGGTAACATTGCTACCTTCCAGGGTAAAAGGAATACTACCCAGGCTCCCTCAGTAATGAACGCGTTGTTCCAGAACGACCAGGCGCTGATAAACAAGCCGGGGTACGTCGCCCTGAGTCTGGTGTTCATTCTGTTCGGTCTGGCGGTGGTGGCGGCCAGCATCAACCTCCTGGTGCTGCGCTTCATGACAATGTGAGTGTGAACGTCACGTTGCTGGAGAATGGAGATACGTGCGTCGGATTCAAGGTATCTCCAGTCCCTTTGTCCGTAGACGAATGCAGACCAAGTCGTGGCAGGTGTGGTTAGCGGCCTCTTGTTCCGTTAAATCCTTGGGCTGGCTCCCTTTTATCGAGCCATTAAAGTTACAATCAACCAAAGGCACGGGTTGGCATGCTCTAATGCTCCCTGAATTGGAGCCCCAGAACCGACCAATTGGTCACACCGTCATATTGACTGAATTAATAGCGAGATGTCGCATTTAGCTAAGATAAAATAGACAGATTAATATTAATAGGGAGGCAGGAAATAAAGAGGTAGACCGAATAAGGGCTTTTAGAGATACGTGTGGAGACACTACTTTATTGGGGGCTGGGTGAGAAACTCCGGCTGACCACTGGTGTACACTTCTCATTCATCCTAGCAGCGCCATGGGACGTCGGTGACACCCTCTAGGGGTTGATGACGTAGCTCCCAAGCTCCTAGTTAAGAGGATTGGTGGCAAAGGGAAGCTTGTCGTAGTAGAAGGGCTGCGCCAGCTTCCGATAGTGGTCCTTGATCGTAGGCATCTCCAAATCTCGATGCAACTAAAGGTTCAGGGAGTGCACACACTCACATTTCCAAAGACCCTGACGGGGAAGAGAGCGTCATGCTCTCAGTATCCTGCGGGTCTACAAAATGTCCATATTCAAGTCTAAGATTTAATGAAGCTTATTTTAATTAGCTTGAGTCTCCTGTGATCAGGAGGTCTCTCGCGTTAGCAGATAATGGCTTGTCTCACCACCACCCCTGACCCGGGTGTTTCAGGAACGCTGAAGACGTCCGCCGCGAAGACAATGAGCTTCAGTCAGCGTCCCACCACGTGCTCACCCTGGATGGGGAGGTGCTGACGCTGAACGGCAAGCTGCTGGCCGGACACGTCCTTATCGGCTGTAACGACCAGGAGGACCAGGTGTCTGTGTGTTCGTGCACGTGTCTTGGTCCTGCCAGCTGCCACAACCACCTGCTGTCTCTGGAGCCTGGCTACCACCCGACCAGGACCGTCGTCAAGGTCAAGAGAGCCTCTGTGTAGACCTGCAACCCACCACAACCGCCTGCTGTCGCTGGAGCCTGGCTACCACCCGACCAGGACTGTCGTCAAGGTCAAGAGAACCTCTGTGTAGACCTGCAACCTACCACAACCACCTGCTGTCGTTGGAGCCTGGCTACCACCCGACCAGGACTGTCGTCAAGGTCAAGAGAGCCTTTGTGTAGATCAGGTTCCTCTTCGTGATGGACTCCAACCACATTCTTCTAAGTATACAGGACAGCATGGTACTGGATAAACATGTAAATAGCTTCATCTTCCATGTGGACACTATAGCATTCCCACAAGACAAGCACCATGGTGTAATATACAGTGGCGGCTCGTGTATAGGCACTGCGGAACTGCAGCACCCCCTATTTACACTTGATACTATCGATAACATTTAATATAATGACTCCTTTTTTCCTTTAATTATTTATTTATTTTTATAGTACAATATATATTCCTTAAGCTTAATGTCAGTACTTCAGTATCCATCCCCAGTTTATAAAAATATATTAAATCTTTGTATGGAACGCTTCACAGTGCCAGCGACGTGGCGTTTGACTGTTGTGCACATGCGCACATAGGAGTGGTGTGGGGAGGAAGTCTGGGTTGCCAGGTAGAGAGAGAGCACTGTTGCTCTCGCAGTGCCGACTCTGACGTGATGGTGGAAAGAAGTTTTTGTTACTCAGCGTGTGTTGTGCTTAAAAACTGTGTACCATATTCTTGAATGTGATAAGGTGTAGAAGAGTGTGAGTTAGATTATTATTCTGCTTCCAGCTATTCTATTTAATTCATTTTTTTTCTGTTATTTTATTTAACAGAAAGACTAAATGCGCCTGAAGTAGTTTCAATGGGAAAAAAATTTACTTAATTGTCATTCAGAGATCAAGAAAAAAATTATTGAGTCTTTTTGCGCAAATTAAAACAAGAAGAATGGATTTTATTTTTAAATGAGTAGATCAAGCTTGAACTGTAACAATTTAAGTTAAAGTTAATAAAATGTTGGTTTTGTTAAGATTTTATCAATTTCCTGAATAAATTTTCTTTTTATACATGTTTTTTTTCCTTTTACACAATTAAAAAAAGGCTAAACATTTTTTGGAACATCACCCCCACTAATTTTAGCCACGAGCCGCCACTGGTGATATAGTTCCATGTGTTCAAGCACCGCGGTGAAGAATAGTTTCCATTATAAAAAGTAACAACCTAATATAGGAATTCGCCTGAAGAATAAACCATAAGTTAAGTGTAGAAAAGCGTATAACCCGAACGGGTAGTAGGACGTGGTGCTAAATATTATTATTATTATTATTATAAGTGTAGAAACTTCTGTGCTGGGGGTCCGAGGTTCAATCCTCGGTCCCGGCACAGATTTATCTGATTGCCAAACCCTTCCTTCACCTATGACAAGACAACTTGTGATTGTGTGGAATGCCAAGCCTCCACCGTAGTTCGGATCCCACGTTAAACTGTAGGTTCCTCCATTTCATCTCACAATCACCCTACCATTACATATTAGTGTAAGTGCGTATAACCCGAATGGGTAGTAAGACGCGGTGATAATAATATTATTATTATTATTATTAGTGTAGAAGATTAAAATTCCCCCAACCAACCGAACCAATGAGGTTTCTTAACAACATCAACAAGGCCAACATGTCTTCCATGTAAATATTATATTGTATTCAGTTTATTAAAATTAAACATTAGATTATGACACAGGCCTATAATATTTGTTCCAAAACTATATTTTACCAACAAACTGTTTCATATTAGAGATACAGTGCAACAAATTAAAAGACTTGAATCATCAACGTTCTTTACAGAATAATAAATTGCCTATTTATTGTTTTTTTTATAAGATCTTTGTGAGAACATTAATCCACCTCAAAACTCAGGTGCGCCTCTGCTCCGGAAAAATAAATCATGTTGCTTAATTCACCTATAAATATCCAACCTACGGATAGAAATTGTACAATGAGTAGAGCAGAAAGACAAATTCTTGACCCTGACGTACTTAGGTCAGTCTTGCTCGTCAAGGCTCTCCTAAATCTCCTCCCCAAACCCCCCTTTCTTTTCTCACAAATACAGCAGTTCACTGTCAAATCAAATTAATAACCGCAGTCACCTTGGCGTAAGAGACGTAGACAACTATTTATGATTGTTATCTGTGTACCATTTTAAAAGTGTATGATTATTAATATGTATGTGATATGTTCAGCAATTGGCCTGAACGAAATTTAGCTAAAAGAGAGAGAAAGAACATAATATTTTTGTAGCTTTCCCCCACTGTAACGAGACGTGCTCCTAAAAGGTCTACAGTGCAATGTTATGGAACACCTCCGTTTACCTTGAGGAGGTATCAGTCCTACCTTGACAGATTAAACCAAGGCCCTATTATGTAGGCTACTTTCCAGGGTGGAACGAAAGTTAAGGTTACGGGCAAACTGAGAGGAAAACTTTATTCGATTTTGTTAACTATATAATTAGTAAAGAATATATTTTATATTTATTAATTGTTTTAGTTAATCAATTTTTACCATCTAATTTGTCAACTCATGAATTATATGTTCACAGAAACCCTAATTTGAAATTATATAATTATCAGTGTGTTCGAATTATCTTGAAGTCATCCAACTTTGGTTTATCAGATAAGTTAATATATCGTTTTATTAAAATGCTTAAATTTGTAACCCAAAAAATAACGTCAAAACTATATTTATAGTTATTGTAATTACCTATGTATGGTTTACTTTTTAAATGGGTAAGCCATCACAAAAAAATAAAGTGACCTAAAAAGTAATTTATTTATTTGAGTATAATGGTGACATAAAGAGTGTAACCAGGATGTGTTTTTCATCAACTTAAAAACATCAAATGTAATGCAAATGTTGCAATAAATTAATGTATTTTTAAAAATTTAATATTGTAACTCTGACTTAAATTTGTTTATATATTTCGAACCGCTTTATAATTATTTAGTTATTTGTGATTTTTTTTTTAAATAGCTCTTGGTAGTATCTATTTAAAACTAACAAAAGTGCCCGGTGTTTTCCAGGGTAACTGTTAAATGTATTGCGTGGTTACGCTGAGAAACGCTTTACTTTTCTTCGAGCAAAACAGAAAAAAAAAATCTCTTCTATTATTGATTCAGAACTGGTTTTTAATTAATTTAAAAATAATAAAAATTATTTAGTTTCTGATTTGAGGTGCACATGTTAGTGCATGGGGGATAATAAGTTTAAAGTTTAAGACCTTTGCGTGGATAAATATCGCACAACGCTCATGACAAACAGACAGACAGAAACACAAACTCTTAATTTTATTAATACAGATAAAACCATTTTAAAATTGCGTATTGTTAAATCTTAAATATTGTTAACGCGACGAATCAGATGTCTTGAAGATTGTACGAACTCCTCACTTGTTCCTCAGCTCGATACCTAACCAAATGCCCCCCTTGGGGTCCAAAGAACCTAGTTTGTTGCTCAGGCGGAGAGGTATCGAAGTCTTTTCTACGACCTTGAAATTAAACTTGGAAAGCAGGACTGCCAGAGCGATCTTGGCACTCATAAGAGCGAAACGATTTCCTGAAAACAACCCACGTCATGAAGTTACAGAATATTTGCATCACAGGTGTCCAGGAACAATATTTATAGCAATGGTAGCTCCAACATTAGAGGACCTCCTCCAAAGGTAGAAACTCAAATGGCTCCATCTTATACTCAACCACGACTTACCGATGCAATTTCTTGGTCCGGCCCCGAACGCTAGAAACGTGAAAGGCTTGATCTTGTGCTTGTTCTCGTCGCTGAACCTCTCAGGGTCGAATCTGTCCGGGTCAGGGAAGAACTCCTCGTCCCTTTGAATGCCGTAAAAGGGGAATTCCAACATGTCACCTTTCCTGAATGTCACAGCGGGCTGGTCACCAGAGGCGGGGATTGTATACGGTTTCGTGCACATGCGGTCAATAGAATCGAAAGGAGGATATATTCGAAGAACCTCTGGAAAAAAAAAAGGACAATGTTTGGGAAATTAACAACGGCTCAAAATTATTAATACCCATGGTCTACACCATTTTAGTTGTTTTTTTCTCTTGGTCAAAAGTAATAACTAAATTGGTAATCTATATCAACAAGATCTGATACTTATATCTTATCGGGTCCTCTCACCTGAGACGACCATATCAAGGTACTTCTGGGCTTGCAGCTCTTCGTAGAGAATCTTCCCTCCAGATTTTATCAGCATGGTATCTATCTCTTCCTGAAGTCGAACCTGGACTTCCTGATGAACGGCCAGAAGGTATGACGAGAAACTAAGCAAGTTGGAAGACGTGTCAAATCCGGCAAAGAAGAACTGCGTCACTTGCGCTGCGATGTCTTTATCCGTCAGATCTGTGTGAAACATATATGTTGTTAGATTTATGCGAATACGATGCTCAGAGGATAAAATATTATTTGAAGGGAAGCCAGCTGGACTATAAAGGCTATAAATATAGATAGAACATCTTGGCTTGAAGGCAAATCTAAGCCATCAAGTTGTTGGATTGAGTGAAGTACCATATTCGTGTAACATTGGGTTACAATATACTACCCACCTCCATGTTAACTCATAAACTCTCTATTGGATTCATGCTACCCACTCCTAGACTAATAATCTTTCTGCAACGGTACTCTTCTCTATTGTAGTTCACGGTAGTTTCGATCTAAATCAATAATAATATTAAACCATATGAAACAAGAATAAACTCCCTGCAATCTAAATCTGTCCATGTACTTTTCCTTTGTATCTTCTGGCTAGAACAACCTCAAAGTCGGGACTACACACGTCGTGTCCTAGTTTGACGAGTGGACCGAGTGAGCTATGATGAGCCCACAGCTGATGTTCTGACCGTTCTATTCGAAGTTAAACAAAAATGGACCGGCCCAAGATTTCCCTCGAGCAGTGGACGGCGACTATCCCGCCCTCTGGTGGACAAAACGTCCTCTACCACCGAAACATTGTGTGACTGAAGACGTTTCGATTGAAGAGGTCTAAAGGGTCGATGTAAACAACGGGCGTACGTGATCATCCCTGCGTAACCCAATTCCACGAGATGGTCGATGGTCTACGTGATTTCATGCTAGCTTCATTATGGCCGAAGTGACGTCACCGACCAAGTGTTTAAATTACCCACCATCCTTCCATAGCATCAAGTCTCTCTCTATATATATATCAACGTGTCAGTATACAAAATCGACTATTTAATTTCAACGCTTCAGGAGAAGTGTTGTACTGCACCTGGACAAAATTAGGATAAACTGTTCTACGTAATATTCTACGGAAATATACTATGGTATGTTTATATTTGAACTCTAAATTAACGTAATATTTTGTATTAGCCATTTAGCGATGATAGGCGCCATAATTTTGATAACCTAAATGCTAATTGATTCGAAGTATATTTTTATATGAAACATTCATTATTTGCTGTCTCGTTACTTGGGCGCTACCGCCTGTCATGTATCTTAAAATTTTAGATGGACAAAATTAGTAATTAATTTGATTTATTGTGCAAATAATGAATAAGTTATGATTTAAATGATTTCCAACATACCTCCGTTTGACCTTTGAATAAACCATTCATATTGTTATTTAAATCTTTACAATGTTTTTCCTTTTAGCACGTCCATTGATTCCCCCCACCCTCCCACCTTTTAGTCTATCCATGGTCGTAGAGAGGAGGTACAGTAGCCTCATGTCTTCTTTGGTGCTGACTGACAGCTAAAGGCTTTGAAAAGTTACCAGACCAAATTATGTATCCCTACTCCCTACGCCGAACCATATGATCTGCAAAAACATGTGTTTAGCAGCTGTCACTTCTGACAGTCAAAATTTAGGTATATACCTACATTATGACTGTCAGAGGTCAGCTGTGAACTGTCAGTCAGCACCAAAGAAGCCATGGGGCTACTTTAGTAGTGTGGGCGGTAACATTTGTAGTTGACTGAGCCTACGAACCAATTTTCCTGCTCTTGCCCAGGGTGCTACCATTTTTGGAGGTGTCGACGCCGTCCTCTGTCGCCTCTTCAAGTTCCCCCTTTCTGGCTTGCATCAGCAGATGTATCATATCTGGGCGAATGATCCCTTTCCGTTCTCTCGTCCGGAGAGTGTCGTCCACTAGCTCATAGATGAACTTGCTGACGGACGGCGCGAGGAACGGTATTTTCAGCCACTGATAATATATAGTATTATTTAGATACATAAAATAAACATAATTACACATTTAATATGAGCACCTCACAGTAGTTTAAACGTGTGGCCTGGTTTAAAAACTCACATAATACGTTTTAGAAAGTGTGTCGAATTTATGCTCTCTAGGTGTAGTGATATGCTTTTATGGTAAAGCCTGTTACGCCCTTTGAGAAAATATTAAGATCAAGCTTTTAAATATGAATTTTATGGAACTAAACTAGAATTAGCCTTAAGACACTGATTGAAACCCGGTAGACTCAATATATCATGAGAGGTTTGAAGTAGCTATGTTTCCCAAATCAGAGTTGCTGACAATATCAGAGAAAACTTGCCTGTGCAAGGCTAGAGAACATCAAATTCACCAAAAATCGCCAGCTCTTAAAATTGGTGAGCTGCTTGCCGACCAGGTAGAACTCGTTTTTCGGGTTGTTGAAAGAATCGACGCTGACTCCGAACGCCGACGTGGCTATGATGTCGTTAGCGTACCTTGAGAAGAAGTCCTTCATTTCCAGAGTGCATATATTATTGTCTGTAAGGTTATGAGAACAGGGTAGATAGGACTCGAACATCGTTTTACAAATACATAAACAATCTTCCTAGGTCCATATACTTTAATATCCAGCTGAATATTGTACTCCTTGTTACTTAGTACTCACCCACAAACCAAATATTATCAATGTAATTCCATATGACCTCGGCCTATTCATTCTAAACGTCTAAATTCACCAGATTATAAGTGCTTGGATATAAGCGGTAAATCATACGATTCGATTGTTTTTTCTTCAAAGTCTGGTAACTATTCCAGGCATCAGTAACAGAAGCAAACCAATAATTACAGAGTCGTTACCCCTTCTCTTGCTATTTTTATAACAGTTACATTTATTAATATGTAATAATATCATTAATATATACAAGTCCTACGTGATTATTTATCCACGGTATCGCAGTGGGATATACTACAGGAACGGGAACTAGAGATACAGATACATACAATGGCTGAGTTCTAAAATTTTAGGTACCGGAACGCACTACCAGGAGGTCTGGCCACCTCCCAGATTTTCTTTTAAATTTAAGCTTCAAAAGACGATGTTTTTAAGCCATTATTTTCTTCCAAAGACAAAGAAAATGTTTTAAATTTATCATAATTTGATCGTGTTTGAATGTTTTCTAATTAAATTTAATGCAAATGCATGGGAAGGGGCGAGGTAGGATGAGTCATAGGAATTAGCGCCGCCAGACATTAACTTTCAACCCCTTCTTAACCACCCGATACTCTCTCAAGGTCACATCACTGCCACAGATCCACCTTGTGGGGAAAGAAAACAAGACTTTGTGTTTGGGTCAGGGAACATGTCTGTCATTGTTGGGCATATAAACTATCGTTAACCTAAGTGGCTAATTTTTAAATAAAAAAACAGCGCTTAAGTATGTAATTGATTTGCTAATCACGTCTTTCTTAAGAGATTTTTTTTCTGAATTTTGTGTTTGCCTTAATAGAGGTAAAGAAATGCCGTTCCACCCCGTTCCATCAGAAGTTAAGTCCTGTGTATATAGATAATCATTGATTATCAAGTATTATTTATTTACCTTGTTTGCTAAGCTTTCCTTCCAAGAATTCAGCCATCTGTTGCCCGCAATGCAAGACCAGGCCAAACATGTTCTTCATCTTGCTCGAGGTGAAGGTTTGTGTTAGTAGAGTTCTCATCTCCCTCCAGCGTTGTCCTGAACAAAATTCATACAACTTTATACAGGAACAACAAGAAGAATGTCCACCAGATCATACTCTCGACCAAATTGCCGTCATGACCACAGCCCATCTGCTTTGGCAGAGTCTACTTACGCAGTTATAAACTACACATCAATTATAAAATTGTGAGTGAGACACAAGTTGATATTTTAAATATAGCGGGACCCCTGCTACAATCGACAGCACAAACACTTGATATTCCTTTCAGAGATGAACACATTGGTAGTAGAAGGTATCTCCCGCCAGCTTAAAATTGATCCGCTCAAGAACTCAGGACCAACTCCGTAATCTCTGAAATTCACTCGGACATCTCAACAACAGGAACTCCCGTCGGGAGTTTTTTTTTCACCCTCTCTGTCTTTAGCCTCACACCTAAATCTTGCGTTGTATCCACCCGCCAGAATCGTCGCTTTCTTTTTCCATTCTCCTGACAGAATTTTCTATAAATACTTTGGTCGGCCTTCTCGTGGGATGGGTGTTGGACCGCTCTTAGTATCTGGATGTGACGCTGCCCAGTGACAGTAGAATTCACGCCAAGGACACAGACAAGGATATACGAGACCCTCAGCCTTATGGATGTTTGGCCGCGCTCCTTGAGCCAGATTGAGTCCATCAACACTGGGGTCGCTAGTGCGAATCCTCGGTGATAAAAGCACTTCCAAATGTGCAGTTGACTCACCTTTAACATGTCCGTCATAAATAGACCATGGCAATCGTAATGTTCGGCCTGAGTAAGCTCTTTGTGAGGTAGGATTATGTGAAAAGTGGGCTGGATCATCACCTGGACCTAGCTTTGTGGGAGTTAGCCCACTGACTCGAGATGGATATTTGTGTTCTTTATCTCGTGAAACCATGTTTAAAATTAGTTTTTTAATGCCCTTCTAATTACACCTAGCGATACCATTGTCGAAGGACACAAGCTCTCTCCTACGGAGCCCAGACATTTTAAACTGGAGGCTCCGGGTCTGACGTATATCTTTTCGATGATCGAGGCCCATCCAATATGTTCACGTTGGCACGGACTATGAACTAACCTAGGACGATTTGCTTCAATAAAAGCCGTGCAAGTCAACTACAAACGTTGCTGGACCCAGGAGGGCGTTCTCCTTGAGATGATCAATCAAGTAGGATACTGAATCCAACTCAGCTGGGTCCTCATCAGTAAACAGGTTTACTCTTGGAAGATCCTTACGTCAGAGTCCGGGACTCACTCTGTACCACTGGGCAGTAAACATGGAGGGGGCAAACTACTCAGGTCCCTTTAGCCCAGACGGGGCGAGCAGTATGGGAGGTAATATGGGCTGTTCTATGTCGGATATACCTGAGGATAAGGCCACGGTTGACTAAGGAGTCCTGGGACTGTTCCTCGCCACTGATTACTGCACTGGGTGGCTTTCTTCTTGTGAAGTCTCTGACTTGTATAAGATTGTAAGTCTAGACAGGCATCTCGGATGAGCAGTAATGTGAGTATGTTGTTGAACAAAGGCCTTCTCTGTCAGCTATGGAAGAACCCTATTCTACTTTGATTCTAGTTGAACCTGAGTGATGGATCTGTCACACTGCATACTGTTCTGATAATCTAACATATTATATCACACATATTCAACCATCCATTTAAATGAGAGGGGATCATGTAGGCTGCACCCACCTCTGAGAAAAATTAGAGTCTCGGTGAAAAGTTCGTCACGATCGGGAGGGACGCCAAAGTGATGATCAGTGAAGTGATCGAAGTCCTTGATCATGATCGTCTTAATCAGTTCAGGATCATTGATGTAAGTGCTCGGTTGACCGTACCGGAATGTCCCCGTGACTCGCTGACCTCGGTGTGACCGGTACAACCGGTTGACGTTGTGGGTGTTGGACGTCTTCCCGAAGAATACGGGCGCCATGTTGCCCAAGAAGGGGATGGGTTTAACGTACGGTATGTTCTGTTTGGAGAAGTGGTCGTGGTTCCAGGTTCCCAGGGTGTACATAGCGCTCATCAAGAGAACCGCTACTAGGATCCAGTCGGAGTACGACCACACAACCTCCAGGAGACTCATGACGGCTGGTTCTGTCTGAATCTGAAACAACAAGATGTCGACAGTTTTATCAATGAGATTCGTTGTAACCTTTAATCTACCGTGGAGAGATAATAATATATAATTCTAGCCTTTTTTTTATCGCGATATTCAATAAATAAATTAATAAGCTTAAATTGAATTTGGGACTAAAATTTTAATATTAACTTTAGTACAAGGGTTAGTGATAATAATAAATAATCTACGGTTTACATGTAGAATATTTAGTTCATATGAAATAATCTCCTATTATTACTATTATTATTATTATTATTATTATTATTATTATAATAAAGGAAATTGAAATTGAAATTGAAATTATTATTATTAAAAATAATGGGGAATCCCCTGGTAAAGCCACGTACAAAAACTATCATAATGCCCCAGTGGTGTAGTCGTAAATTTAATAATATTTAGCACCGCGTCTTACTACCCGTTCGGGTTATACGCTTTTAATTACTAATTACTCTAATTGATTGGGAATTGGGAAGGTTGAATTAGAGGAAGTGAACCCACATTTGCGTGGAGGGAGAGTGGAAGACCATTTAGGAAAAACCACCCCCAGTTCACCCGACCGAGATTCGAACCTCGATCTCCCCGTCCTCAGTAGTCGAACTCAACACGACAAGCGCGTTAGTCAACTGCACCACCGAGGCGGGTTCGTAAATTTAGCAGTACCAGAACGCAAGGCCATAGTCACCCCAAAATTGAAGGGGGAGGAGGGGGGGCAACCGCTGGAGGGGAAACAATGTCACAAACATAAATGCCTCTATAGGAGGATATTTGGAGCATTTCTTACGAGGAATGTTTACCGAGGCGGAAACTTACTTAGCGCACTTCCTCTAAAATACAGTAGCCCCGTGGCTTCTTTGGTGCTGACTGACAGCTCACAGTTGACTTCTGACTGTCAACATTTAGTTATATACCTACATTTTGACTCTCAGAAGTGACAGCTGCTAAACACATGATTTTGCAGATCATTTGGTTCAGCGTAGGGATACATAGTTTGGTCGGGTAACATTTCAAAGCTGTCAGTCAGCACCAAAGAAGCCATGGGGCTACTGTAGTAAGAATTCTCATAGAGGACAGTACAGTTCATCATAGTTTATTGATTCATAGTATTAAAACAAGTTTTAACATAATGTTGATGTTGATATTTTTGCACAAAAAGTAGTGACGGAACGGCGTTCCCGCTCCATTACAACCCTGGAATGCACCTGACCGGTCCCCATCAACAATTGAACACATGAAATGTTTTCCCTAACGCCTTAAACTGCCTGTCCACCGCTGTGGGTATCAACAACTTCCAAACTATAACCAGGAATGCATAGTTTATGTCACTATTTTCAACAATAATAATAGTTACTTTGGGAAATCACCAGTGCCCACGTGGTCTAGCGCTACTCCCGTTATAGACTAGACTGCCGATGACGGGGAGATCAAGGTTCGATCCCGGTCGGGTGAGAGTTCCCCCTCGTTCTCTCTCTATCTCTCCACCCAAATGCGGGTACACTTTCTCTAAATTCGACCTTTCTCATCCCTAGCCCATTAGCGTTATTAGTACATGAGTGTGTAACCGGAACGGGTAGTAAGATATGGTGATAAAAAAAGTATCTTGCGAGATTGACGCCTTAAACCGTTCGATTACCGAAGAGGGTAAATGATTTTAATTCATTTCCTGATAATTTTGGTATATTAAACTTTTTTAACGTCCTCGTTTTGATTAGAAATCATCAAATAATTTACGAAAATTACGTGTCATATAATATTTATTTTAAACTTTTTATAATATTTCCATGTCAGAAAGTAGGGGAGTGTAAAATTTCGAAACTTCGACTTCACTTCGAAACAAACATCAGCTTCGACTTCCCTTGGAAAAAAAAAATCCTGCTTCGATAATAAAAAATATTGACAGCTAAAATACTCAATTTTTGTTTTATACATTCAAATTGATATTCATATGAAGAAAATGATGAGTTAATAAATCGCATGTCGTGATAAGAGTTTTATTTATCAGATCGAAACAAAATATACAAACAATAATTGTTAGATAAAACACTCTCCAAGTATTTTGAGTGCAAAAAAATTATATAGATAACCACAATAAAATATTTTTTTAAGCGTAAAACAACTAACAAAGAAAAAATCAAACTTCGATTCGTCTTTGAGAATATTTCATAACATTCGATTAGAGGTCGCTTCGATTTGAAAAAGTGGACTTGGCACAATCCACTCGAAAGTGATCCGAGCGTTATGTTGTCGTCGTTTGACCAACCAAGCCTTAAAAAACGTCATATAGGCCCCACGTGTGGACACGTGGTAACGTTGTTTTAAAAATAGTCCAACAAATCTTATTTTAAAACCTAGAATTGTATTATTATTATTATTATTATTATTATTATTATTATTATTA
>CABFOV010004865.1:0-20473 GCA_902141375.1 Timema poppense | reverse complement strand
TTTTTTTTTTTTTAATTTTATAAATAATTACATGATCCAAAGAGCTACTAGAGCTCACTTATAGAACTATGGGTCCACAGAAATTGAAATTTTACATTAGTTTAAATTTTATAAGATTAAGAAGACATTATGAATGTATTATCATGAAATAAAGTTAAACATTCAAAACCAAACTTTTTTTAATTAAATATAAAAGACAACAGTACCAGTACAATTTTACAGTTAAGATAATTTTGAAAAATGTGTGGTAATATATATAAGTAGATTGTATACATAGATGTGAGATAAACACTAGAACTAGAAATAAATATATTTATGAGGAGAAAATATGAATTTATTATTATTATAATAAATGTGATTGAAGGCAAGTAGATGGGATGAGACTTAGATGAGGTATTTTACAACTGTCCCATAATAGATGCTTGTCAATAGTTAGTCCCGGATATGTAATAGAGTATACATATTCCAGCATCTCATTTTCAGTGATTATTTTCTCTATTATTATTTTTTTGTAGCTAGGTTTTGAGAAAAGGATAAGTTTAGTTTTTTTAGAAGTAGTTCAGACCTCGGTGTATCGCGCAAGCTTACAATTTACCGGCTTGGTGTCTGGGCTTCTTGTTATTTGATCCACGGGGCTAAGTAAACCAAACAAGAGATGACCCAGCTATTTTGAAGGTTAGTTTTCACGCTCAGGATACGGAACAGAGCGAATAGTCGCGATAGTGCTGTATTTTAAAAATATTTATAAATGGTAGACTTGAGTAATATATTCTAGATGCTAAATAAAGGTGAAGTAACCCCGTATATTTTACATCACCTGCCCTAGTGCCTCGAGAACCACCTTTCTGGTTGTACGCCTCGAGTACTAATCACCCTAACAAAATAGCGGTACACAAGGCAGACTTTAAAGGAAGTGTATCTGCATTCGCATGTTGGAATGATGGAAAACCAGGAAAAGGCACCTCCGCCGGGATTCGAGCCCTGGTCTATCCACTGACATTTGAGTCTATCGCGAGAGATATGCATTTGACCGTTGAAGCTGGTTTACTTGTCTGTTAAATGGAAATGTTTTGGGGCCGAAACAAACCTTATGGAAAGAGGAACGGAATGGATCCCCTCCTTAGTTCACTCCTGACCACACTACCGGTACACCAGGGCCGACAAAAATCAAGTGAACCGGTTGACAAATGCGCCAGCAAGTTCGGTAATCACAAACTCAAATTGTTGGCCTGATAGTTTAAATTTGAAAACCTTGTGATTGTCTTAATTCCAGTGAAACGAACTTGACATGAGAGTTCTACCAGAAATCTCTCGACTGCTACTAAGACACTTGCGAGTTGGTCGGCCCGTAATCATCCGGTGCTTGAACGCGAAGATTCCGCGGTATCCCGTCACGGCGCCGGTGGACGAGAGTAAACTGCCTCCCCGCACGAGAATAGACCAGAAGACTGTGGAGACGCTCGAACGTTTGTCCCTGGTTGACTTTGGCAACGAGAAAGGTATCGAGGCGTTGGAGGACGCAATCAGGTTCGCGGACCAGATTCACTTGGTGGATACGACCGGAGTTGAACCGATGTTCTCAGTCCTACAAGACAGGTACATACACCGACCCACTTTGGCGGCCACATGGTCTAAGGCGCTACTCTCGCTATTAGACTAGATTGGCAAAGACGGGGAGATCGGGGTTTGATCTCGGTCAGGTGGTGGTTTTCCACTCTCCCTCCATGCAAATACAAGTACACTTCCTCTAAAAACCCAACCTTCTTAATCCCTAACACATTAGTGTAATTAGTACAAAGGCGTCGAACAGGTAATAAGACGTGGTGCTGATACAAACCTTGTATGTACACAAAGCTGTATCGACACATGACTTACATACTAACTTAACATGAAATATAGCAGCAATAAATTACAAATCCAATTCACTACTGTATTATTATTAGAGAAATATTTTCAACAGTTACGAAGTCCTTAGTTTTGAAACTCCTTTCTATAATTTTACTAATTAGAATAAGGGCGGAACGGGAGTGCTTTTTGACTTTATAGTTTTATTATTATTATTAGCACCGCGTCTTACTACCCGTTCGGGTTATACGCACTTACGCTAATGTGTAATGGTGGGGTGATTGTGAGATGAAATGAAGGACCTACAGTTTAACGTGGAATCCGAACCACGGTGAAGGCCTGGCATTCCCCACATTCACAAGATGTCTTGTCAGAGGTGAAGGAAGGGTTTAGTAATCAGATAAACCTTTGCCGGGACCGAGGATTGAACCCCGGCCGCCAGCACAGAAGTCCGACACCTTACCCCTAGACCGCCAGGTCACCTTGCTTTATAGTTTCGAGGGCCAAAGTTGGAGGAGGGTAAAAGAAAGCCTCCATTTATGCAGTTTATTATTATTATTAGTAGTAGTAGAAGATATTTTCCTTCCAAGTATCAATCTTAATTTTATAATTTTTAAGGTCAGATAGACATCCACCTAAGATTGGGGCGCAGAAGGAAGAGAACACTTGTTAGGGTCCTTATTTTTTTTAACCACGTAGATAAAATATCGCTCCAGTAGATGTGTCCGGTTTAATTTCCTACACCTGGTATCGACNGTTATTTAGTAATCTTTTTAGATATTTTTATTTTCATTGCTTAGCCATGGCAACATAAGTAGACAACTTCAATCAAGTATAATTCAAAATGGACGACAATATTGAATAAATTTACCTGTAAAAAGTGGTTTTAAAGCTCTCTTACTTTATTAATGTGAAAATTGAAATTAATTTTAAACAATTTGTTAATTACAAATGATTTATAAGTGGTAACGCCAATATCTCAATTAAATAGACTATGATTACTATTGAGTTTTAATAATTGATTATTTATTACATCAAGTTGAAGCTCGAAAATGATGAGCCTACAAAACTTTCCATCTTGATCTTGAGCTTAAGCGACAAGCTCGACTCGGAGCTCGGAATACAAGTACTCACAGAGCCCTAAAATAAACCATTTCAATGTAACTTAATATCCTTGATACTTTCAAATTTTAATTTTTGTAGAGAGTTAAATATTTTCTAAGTGTATAAAACAGCCAGTTGTTTTGATTATCCAGGTGTACTGGTTTCTTGGTGATCCCAAAGCAGTCATCCCTCCTGTTTGGCCATCAAACCTATCAACGTCCTACAACGTCGACACTCCTATGAACATTTCTTTCAACGGGACTGAAGTGCAAACTTACCTGGGAGTAAGTGAACTTATGATTTCATTAGTCACTTGTTTGAGTAAGTGTTATCATCCACATGAAACATAACAATGACCTCAATTCAGGTTTGACAATATATATATCTCTAGAATGAAAACTTCATTTTGCTTTGAGCAGGGTGTCTACCATCCGGGAAAATCAGGGAAAACGGGAATTAGCCGGGAATTTGAAGTGATTGGGAAAAAACGGGAATAAACCGGGAATTTGGTAAATCACAATAAAAATCCGGGAAAATGATATTTTACTCAAAATATGAAATACGATAATCATTAAATCAGTAAATTATGTTTATTTTTTTGTTTGTAGCTGTGTAATATATTTTTAATTCCTAGTAAACAATTTTAATACAAATTTTAAAAAAATATTCAAATTTTCAAACTTATTATTATTCATAAAAAATATTAATAGAAAAACGAGTGGAAAAGGGGGGCGGGGGGAGTTAGAAGGATGTTACATACATTTTAGTGGGGAATTTTAGGAAATGATGAGGGGAAATCAGGGAAAAAGTCGGGGATTTCATTGGTCGAGTTGAGTAGACACCATGTTTATGTAGTGATTAAGCTCTAGTTTAATGCCTGTCCACCCGCCGCAGCTCACTGCACTTACGAGATGACTCGGTAACTGACGGCAACTGCCGAAAGGAAGTCTTGGCGAACGCTGCCGTCACCGAGGAGGAATACTTCGTGGCCCCTCCGGGGAACATCCCGTTGACCCCCAGGGAGAAATTACGTGAAGAGGAGGAGCTCGCTGAGCAGTTGTAGTACGACATTTCGCCACCAGGACAGTGACCTAGTGATGGGATAGTTATTATAGTACCACCGGAACTAACGCCAGAATGTCTGGGGGGGTACACAGAATCTTGCAGCTGTGCAAGAGGCACGCGTTCGTGATGCCGGTTTTCAAGTCTGAAGGTTCTGGAGCCATTTTGGACTTGTTCAAGTTCGGTCCGGGCGGCGAGCTACTGAAACATAATGTCAGACATGAGTGGTTTCTAAGCAATGTTGTGAACACTGATCATAGCGTGTTCCCCTATTGGGGCGGGGAGCTGAGCACCGGGAATATCACTGAAGGTAATAACACTTTGTTATAGTAAAATATAGGGCTTTTTTAAAAAAAACATAAGATTGACATTTGTTGAGGATGAACTCAGGGATTGAAATATTTATAATTTCTGATCCATTTCTTTAAACCGACATTTTAATGGTTTTGATTTCAGTTATAGCAACTTAAGAATGATGTGTTTTTATGGTAATTATTAGCACTTTGCTATCTTCAAAATATTGATAAATAGATTTTTTTAAATTTTACATAGATATTTCTACTTTAATTTATTTAAAATCAATAAATCACTGATATAAAAAATATAAATTTCTAAATAAACCCTCTCAAAGAGGTTTAGAAGTGTACAGTTTGTATCTGCACAATTTATCAATAAACAGGCTCTAGGCTAGAGGAAGAAGGTACAGGAAAGGTGGATAGAAACATATAAAAGAGGGATGAACACAATATGGCTGTTACAAGAAGAACACAGTTCACACTTTACACTGCTGCCAATGGACAAAGAGGTAATGGATGTCTCTTAAAGAAATTCAATCGTCACCGCCCAATTCCCCGACCTAGGTTTCATTCTACCGGAACTCATCAGGGAGGAGTGTGAAACGCGAAACACAACTTCCTGAAAGAGATTCTTTACCATTTTCCTTTTTCTCTCCTTTTATTTTATGGTTTTCTCTTTTAGGAAGTTGCGTTGCACGTTTCACACTCCTCCCTGATGAGTTCCGATAGAATGAAACTTAGGTCGGGGGATTGGGCGGTGACGATTACCTCCTTGTCCATTGGCAGCAGTGTAAAGTGTGAACTGTGTTCTTCTTTTCATTGTAAAGGCCATATTGTGTTTGTCCCCCTTTTATATGTTTCTATCCACCTTTCCTATACCTTCTTACAAATATAATACAATTACCTCATAAAGCGAAAAGAGGTTTTCCTTATTGAGTTATATTCATTAAATTAATAATTATTTATGCATATCCTGGCTGACCTTGACTTTAAGAGCAAGCACTCACCCTTCTCATGATCCTCTTGATTTATCGTCGTCCGTCTCATTCTATACTTGGATTATCTTCGACTCAACTCGTCGGTCAAATTATTCGGACACGAGATTAATAAAACATAAGATTCACCTTTGCACTGCACAATGTGAACATATTCAACATCCGCTTCCGTGTTCACATGGTCTAAGGCATCACTCTCGCAATTGACCTGACCGCCGATGACGGGGAGGTCGGGATTAGAATCTCGGTCGGGTGTACTGAATTTTTTTTTTTTTCCTAAATGGTTTTCCATTCTCCCTCCATGCAAATGTGGGTATACCTCCTCTAAATTCCACCTTCCTATCCTGTAACACATACATAGCTAATCACGCTGTTCCCTCACGAGGTAGACAAGACACTGTGCATAGAGCTTCAAAAACAACAACTCTGTACTTAATCCATCCTCACTAACTTCCTCCACACTTCCCTGTCCTTGCTTACTCCCTTCTCTTCAACAACATACATACATCCAGTCATGCATGCTCTCTTATTATTAAAACTCTTAATGTTTCTCTACATCACACATTCTTCTACAACATTTAGCTACGTCTCACATGACCTACCCCTTTCTTTTGATCCACACACTCTACTCTTCATATATTTGCTTCATCACTCATCCTCTCAACATGCCCAACCCAATGTAAGATGACTCTCTAACACTGCCCTAATGAATTCCCTTTCAAACCGTACTCCTTCAACATTTAACCCGGATGGGTAGTAAGACGTTGTGCTAAAAAACGTAATATATTCAACAAGCTGCATTTTAACTAATAATTTAGCTATTAAAAACCTCCCTTAAGAGCATCTCTCACCCCACGGATAACGCGTAACTTATGTCAATATACATCTCAAACTAGATGCAGTGCAGGTTTCTCGAGTATCCATTAAAAGACACTGGAATCGAGACAGTTAGAACCATTTTACCGTATTTTAAAATGAAACAAACTATTTCACCGATCCCACTGGTCAAGTGAAGGGTCCAGATAACCGCCGAGCTTAGATCCGTTTTCTGGTGTGAGCGTCATCTTGAACCTAATATCTCGGTCATCCACCCGTGGGGCGGGCTCTAAAAGAAACATAGCGCTCCTAGGGACTGCGCCAAAGTGTTATTCTGTTGTAACAAAGGTGTATGAAGATTTCAGTGAGCACTATCGGTACATGAAGGACATGAGCAGTGGCCAGCTTCCGTTCGGACTCGCAGAGATGAGAGCCGAGGTTGGTCGCTGTGGTGTCGCGGAGGATACAGGGGACGGCAGATACTTTACACCCAGTCACCGCATGATCTTGAGGTCGTGTGCTTTAGTGCGGCCGATCGATTCCAGTCAGGCGTTCTATCAGTGGCAAAAACGTCGCAAAATGTGGTGGAGAAAGGTAAGCTTGGATGTAGTCGAGTCTCTTTCTTGCTTCTCTGCTCGAATGGTTTAAGGAGTTACTCTCTCAATAGACCGGACTTGCGGTGACGGGAAGGTCTGAGTTTGAATCCCGATCAGATGTATTGAGAGTGGTTTCTTTCTAAAACTACCCACCTCGGTGACGTAGTTGGCTGACGCGCTTGTCGTGTTGAGCTCAACCGCTGAGGACGGGGAGATCGAGGTTCGAATCTCGGTCGGGTGAACTGGGGGTGGTTTTTCCTAAATGGTTTTCCACTCTCCCTCCACGCAAATGCGGGTTCACTTTCTCTAATTTAACCTTCCCAATTCCTAATCCATTAGAGTAATTAGTAGTTAAAACGTATAACCCGAACGGGTAGTAAGACGCGGTGCTAAATATTATTTATTTCTAAATGGGTTTCCATGCAATTTGGATACACTTCTTTTAAATTCAACCTTACTCATCTCAAACACATTAGCATGATCAGCACATAAATACCCAAATGGGTAGTAAGACACATTGACAAAACAAAATCATAACTTTATTAACTCCTCGTGAACAATAAAATGTACAAATTTGTATTTATTTGTAAATGATTACATTCAAACCAATATTTGTAAAGTTCTCAGCGTCCCCGGGCCGGTTCTCGGTGACTGATGTCCAGAGCGTGGAGGAGGGGCAAAGGGCGGAGATATGCGCAGAGTTCCCCTGGGGCTCCCAAAATGTCGAGTGTGTCACGCTGAGGGGATCTGCGCCGTTCGACAAGTTGGACAACGCGCGCAGGCAGATCTTTGAGGTGAATCACAGGAACTTTTATGTAACATTTATTCGATGTCCTTGTTTGTTGTAAATACTACGCCCGTTTAAACACGGAAAAAAGGGTTTTCAAGCCTGTTTGGATGGCCGAGAGATCCTGAAAAGATACCCTGGATAAAACAATAAAAACAAATCCAAAAGAATTATAATATTCACCAATTTTGGATCAGAATTTGTTTTAGACATATTATTTTACTTGTTCGGTGGTTTAGTCTTACATATTTATTGAAGACACTCAACAACCATACTTCAGATCATTAATTTATCAGTTATATAACTATTATAATAAACACACAGTAATAATCGGTCGTTTCAAATTGTAATAAATCTCTGGTGGTAAATAATAAAAGCCACGACAGAAAGAAAGAAACTATAATACAAATTTACCAGACCTATTATATTTGTTAATTTGAAAACTGAGAGACACGGGAATCGAACACAGGGCATAGAGCGCAAGTGTTCTACCACTGAACTATCCATGTCTGTCCCATGCTCAAGGTCATTCTTCACTCATACTTTAAGGGGCAGAGTCTGAGTGGATGTTCGATGCGTTCATATCCGCATCTAAATCTTGTGAGCTTTGCTGTTAATGTACAATTAATTTGTACGAGTGGTGGCTTACCCCCAAGAAATCCCTGGGGGTATCCTTGGGGAGTGGAACACTACAGTGCCCCCGCGGATCATGTTGATGCTCTGTCCTTGTTCGCCGTCCAGGCCAGGGACGGTCGAAAGAGGGTGACCCCGCACGTCATCGAGAGCTGGACCACCCTCGAGTGTGCCGTGTTCACGTTTTTGTGTGACTCTCACGACGAGGTGCAACTATCGGGTGTCCCCAAGGAGGTCATGAGGTTCCACAGGAAGTTGGCCCCTTACAAACTCGCCTTCTCTGCTTCTTCTTCCTGTGAGTTCAAGCTGTGTACCCTCTGATTACTTTGCAAGGTAGCAGTCTTAGCGCAGTGATTAGGGTGAGTTTCTCTCTAGCGTCGGCGACGAGCGAGGAGTTGAGCCAGCTCGCCGCGTACCTGACGAGACAGCTGAGGAAGGCCGGTGTCTCCACCTTGTTGCTACCGGACGTGGCCAAGAGATCTCAAGAGTCCCAGTTCCTCCGCAACGACGAGATGGGGGTCCCTTACACCGCGGTGCTCAACGACAACACCCTCAAGACGGGCCTCCTGGGGCTGAGGAGCCGAGAGACCACACTCAAGGTGTGGTAATATAGTTCCTGTCACGTACTCCAACGTCCTCGTACCACCTCAGTCTTGCTTCCTTCGCTATCTACAGGTTTTGATGAGGACCAAGTATCTGTTATAACAGGTGGTATCTAATGATCACACTTGTTCTGTTATTATTATTATTACTATTAGCACCGCGTCTTACTACCCGTTCGGGTTATACCCACTTACGCTAATGTGTAATGGTAGGGTGATTGTGAGATGAAATGGAGGACCTACAGTTTAACGTGGAATCCGAACCACGGTGGAGGCCTGGCATTCCCCATATTCACAAGATGCCTTGTCAGAGGTGAAGGAAGGGTTTGGTAATCAGATAAATCTGTGCCGGGACCGAGGATTGAACCCGGACTCCCAGACCGCCAGGTCTCCACTTGTTCTGTTAAAAGTGTGCTCACCTTCATCGAGTTGTTCACCCAGTGTCTTGTTCCAATGAGTGTTCTCTCGCCCACAGGAGCAAGTGCATGTTTCCGAACTGGAGAGCCACGTGGGACTACTTCTGAGAAACTACTGATTTTAAAAGTGTTGTCCGACGGCCGCCCGCACGGTTCTTGGTGCAAGATACTATTTCTGAATCTTAGTTATGGTTGGATATTATTTAGAGCTGGGTCGAATCAAGAGTCGAGGAAAAACACGCCGAGCGTAGGTCACACGTGTGTGTTGTGTTATCAGCGCATCATACTACCCGTCTGTGTTGTGCGCTTATTTACTGATCATGTTAATAGGCTAGGAATTAGGAAGGTTGCGTTTAGAGAAAGTGTACGCACGTTTGTGTAGTGTGTGGAAAACCATCCAACTGGGATTTGAACCCCTATCTCTTCGTTATCAACAATTTAGTCTATTGGGAGAGCGATGCCTTTGACCATGTGATCCAACTCTAAAAATATAAATAAATAACTCAACTTTAATTACACGATTTTATTTATAAACTTTCACACAAGCCTGACATATTTTAACAAAAATGTATTGTGCTACTTGTTTTTTGTGTTCTAAACAAAATAAAATGTCCATAAAATTTGATTTGATTTTAATTAAATTACACAACTAAGTTTGGCAAGTACGGTAATCAGGTATATTTACAATGCTAAAGCTAAACAATGAACTAGGGAATGATCTCGTCTCCCTTCACGTAGCACGGTAAAACAAATTCTTATATTCGTTCACATAAATAGATCACATCGAAACTTGTTCAAAGTTCTGATAGAATGAAACCTAGGTCATAGGATTCGGCGGTAACAATCAATAGTTTTCTTCAAGAGAGAGCCATTACCTCTACGTCAATCGAGAACTGTCTTGTCCACCTTTTTACCAATATAACAAACCTAAATAAATTAATATGTGCAAATTTAATGAAGAAAACCTACCCAAGATATTCCATCTGAAATTCAAAATGGTATAATTTAGTGTTTATGTAAAGTGTATTGTTCTCTTTTTGTTTGATAAGGGCAACAATGATGAAACATTACTCTATTTGTGTTTGATTGTGCGCATGACTAGTAGAAGTGAGCAGAAAGGAAGATGTCACCTTTGTGTATTGGACTCTTAACACATTTTTCCTCTTTCCCTAGATGGGCTTTCTTCATCAAATTTACACTTTATAGTTTCTTTTTTATCAATTTTCGTTATTATAAAATCATTTATCAGTGTTCTCCCCAGAGAGTAGAAACCAAATATCTATCCGATATGATTCTTATTCTCCAATCCAACATTTTAAGGTTCAAGTTACAGAAAAAGAAAAGTTTTTATGGTTCTTTTAAATACATCATAACTTGACAAAAAAATAATAATTGAAAGTTTTGAAATAAGTGTAAGAAGGCACTAAAAAAAGATTTATAAAAATTTAGAACCCTTAAGAACCAAAATAAACCTTTATAGACCTAAAACTACATATCAATTCGGTTCTTCCCGGAGCCTTCAAACAGGGCACCGCCCGTCTAAAGTCAATTTTTATCACACGTCATCAAATATTTCACTGATGCAGCTCGGGTGGAGAACATTGACTGTTAACATTCAGCGAGTTAGGTTCCACAGCCTCGATGTAAACAGAATATAGCCTTCTTTAACTTTCAAATTCATATAAAAAGCTAATAATGATTTTGAGGGGTCAGCTTTGTTATGAAGTTAACAATACACGCGCACAGCAGATACAAAAGAAAACAAGCAAATAAAAACTATCGAATTATCAACATAAAACAGTGGCTGAAAAATGCCTTAAGAACGAGGCAAGCAAAAACATAGTGAACACATATAATTGAAAACCGTCGTATTGACATGAACACCATGAGATTCACTAACCAGTAGACAGTAAGCCCAAAGAAGCTGCAGAGAATTTGTGTTTTGGAAACGATTGATTAATTTTGACAGTGTTACTGTGGATTCATACATTCACCGAAAAACAAGTGCGGAACAAAACTGTGGTCACGTGATAAGCTATAAACCAATCACAAGATTTCCACCTCGTTGGCGCAAACTGTTCTGCTAAAGTTCAACTCATTTCCACTTTGTCCGCCATGCCCCGAGATCCTCAGCGCAAGAGAACCAATCAAATCAGTGCACATGCGCTGTCGAGCTAGAAGCTTCATTGTCCGTCGTGAGGAGATTTGAAATAACTTGTTAATGTAAAGCGTGTATCGATGTATTGGATTGAGCCCCGACACAACGATATAATATGAAACCATCCATTGGGAGAATGATCTAAAACACATGTTTATCTACTAGATAATAATATTTAAAGTTTGCATTGCAATGCATCGTCGGTTAACAAACACTGTCTGAATAAAGCTTTATTTATTTCCCCGTATGTATTTATTAAGGATTTGTTTTAAACATTTACTATAAAATAAAAAAACAATTTATAACGACCGAACCTGGTTCTAAGACTGCCTTCATATTAAAGCATAGCAAATAACACACATAAAATGGATCTAACATTTAACTTATGTGTTATACATGGACTTTAGAAGTATCAGCCAATGAAACTGCTAAGGAAAGGTTCTAGCCAATAAAACACCAGTTACAAGCAGATGGAAAATAGCTTATAGTAAGTAGCCATACCTATTTGTTATTAACAGATTTTTATTTTTTGGTGTCAATTACTACAATTGTGAATATGATTGAAAATAAAGGGGAAGTCAATAACAAATTCAGAATCGAAAAACATTCAAATTTGATTTATTAGCATAGGCACCAGTTAAATTAGGTAATTTTATTACTTTAATGTCTAAGAAACAATTTATTTGAGAACAATTGCATTCATATTATGAATTGTGCACTATTCTCTATTAGTTATGAATTAATATAAACACGGCCTTGAATAATGACTAGTGAAACCAAATGGTCCCTAGTTTGAACCCTTTCGCTGCTAAATAAGTCAAATATCTGTATACATAATTGTGCTGAATTAGGAATATTCTTGCAAACGCAGTCATTTTTTGCTTGTCACCTATTTTTACGATTATCAACGTTTCGCCGAGCTTAAACTGTGTAACTATTGAAAATATATTTATAAATAACTCCTAAACTACCGATACAAAGAAAACAACCGAAAATGCATTACACAGTAAACAATCAGTTCAACGAGAAATGTAAAAAAAAAAAAGAAGAACAAAATACATATTTCGTAATAGTTCCAAAGTAAAGCCAAAAGATTATGTTGGCAGTACAGAAAGTTAGAGATCTGTGCGTTTATAAATGTATTTAGCAATGGTGGGTGAAATTCGAAAACGTTGGGCGATGCACAATACCACAAACTGCTATAGCAGTGAAAGGGTTAAAGAAACCAAGACATTTCATACCTTATTTTATTAGATTCATCTAAGTAAAATACTAGAAATATAAGTAATTTTAACTAATGACCCCTCTTAAAACAGTTAGCTGTGATAATACACATTAACACACACTCACACTTGACCGACAATAATCATATTTTTTCACAATTTTGTTCCTTTTATTAGTTACTGTACATTCTTTCATGTATAATATTTTTACAATAAACTAAGTTTAACTTTACAGTTTACGCTAATATGAAATTCATATAATGTATTCAGCATTTATATGATTGACATCTGAAGTAATTAGTTACGGGATTAGATTAGAACTATTGATTTTGGTATGATCTTGTGTTAAAACACTCTTCATTAAGAAATAAAAACAAGTGTTCAAATCCCCGTTTCTAAACGATTGGCGATACTGCGCCTTTAATTAATAAAAGAGATGTGAAAATGTTTAATACAAAAATATAAATAGCAACTTGATAGCGGAGAGTAATTTTGAAATCCTATTTTTGTCATGCAGGCAATTAGATGCGTTTAAACTAAAATATGACAAACCTAGCAATCAAATTTATTATTTTATTAATAAAAGTCAGTTAATAAAAAGTAAAAGCATAGGATATGGAAGCCATAGTGAAAACGTCAGTATTATTTGGAAAATAGCCCGCAACGAGAGCGGTGTCGAAACGAAACACCGTTATGTCTTTAGTTGACATCCATTAATGAACCACGCGCCCATTTTGTACTAACAACCACTTTTTAAATTACTTGCATGTGCATTCAAAAATAAAACCAAAACAAAAAAATGTGCGTAAAATTTGATTATTTAAACTAAAATGCTTAAAATGATTGTCTCGAAATCAAATAAATAAATGTAGTAATTATCTCGTTTTTGTTAACATTTATTATTAAATTTGCCAATAGGGTAACATACTCTTTTTTTAAATGTTATGTTCTAAAAATGAGGTTACATAACTCTCAAAGTCAGGGTTGGGGCAGAAAAAATAAACCGAGATAAAATTTAACACAGATTTAACTCCTGCCACAACTGCTGTTTTTTATCTTCACCCTTTTTTTTTAATAATTACAAAATGAACACACAGCATTCTGACTCATCACTGCAAGGGAAAAAAAACAATGTTTTTGTCAATGAAAACAAGATAAATGATTAAATATAAATAAATGTTGAGGGACTTCTCTAAACATACAAAATAAACTAATAAAGTCTCTCATATTTATTGAAATCATTCAGCATCTATAAATGCAACCATATTACCCCCTTCTTACCCCCAAAACTTACAATAAAACTCTCTCCAACCGAATCACCCCCCACAAATGTGTCTCTTTGCATTGCACTTGTAAAGGCGCGCAATCATTGACTCTTGCTTGTGTGTTTTTAATAAGTTCTTCCGTCAAGTTGAGGAGACAATAAACGTACTTAAGCCGGCAGTTGCAGTTTCTTCCCTTTCAGCACTGAAACAAACAATACGAGAAGGGGTAGTTTCGTACCAGGGGCGCAACATTTCATATGTACCCTCCACTTACCCCCGACAATACAATTCTTATAGAAAGGGCTTTTTTTAGAAAATACAAATACATTCGTTTATGGTCAGCAGTGATAACATTTTACTATATCGATGATAATATCTATCAAAAGTGACAGCTGAAGATCAAATGACTTGACGTATGAACACATGAAAGATCGAGAAGCAAGGTCCGGTGGAACGACAGAATAAAGAAAGCAGTGGAGTATGAGAGAAGAGCGAGAATGAAAAGGGATGAAGAAGTAAGAAGGTGTTCGTTATATAGCCAGGTAAGAAACCGGAGGAGAGAGAATGATGGATGAAGAAGAAAGCAAGATAAACACAGGAGAAGAATAAGGGATATTTTAGAAGATATTTAACCATGAACAGGAGGGAGTGAGACAAACATGGAAAGAGGTGGAGGACACATTAAAGAAGATGAAACAAGGAAAACCGAACAGTGGGAGGAGCAGGAGTACACAGGGTGCTGAGGGTGATTTGGGAGGAGAACAGGGTTGAAACAGGAAGAGGTGTGTGAATTATAGGAGGATAGCGCTGTATACAAATGTATGAGAAGATATCGGAGAGAGGTCTACAAGAGACTTGATCTTTGCCATTCGACGGCTGATGGAAAGAGGTAGCGTAATGAGGGTGAAAAGCATGTATGAAGATAAGAGGAGTTGTGTTAAGACGGAGAGTGGGAGGACGGAGGGAAGCAGAGGAGTGCCGGACTCACCTTTCGTGATGTACAGATAGAAGAAGTCGCAGTAAAGTACAAAGCTGTAGGATGACGTGAAGAGAGGAGTGTCGGACTCACCTTTCGTGATGTACAGGTAGAAGAAGTAGCAGTAGAGTACAAAGCTGTAGGATGACGTGAAGAGAGGAGTGTCGGACTCACCTTTCGTGATGTACAGATAGAAGAAGTCGCAGTAAAGTACAGTCTGAACCACACCAGCGACGATGGCTATCAGGTCGTAGTGCACCTCAACGTAGTAGCGGTAGATCCAGTTGAGCAAATAGAGCGCTCGGTACGAGCCCAGGGCGAACAAGTAGTGAGACGTGATGCTCTCGGCCTCGCCCGTCTTCGACACGAGGAACAGCTGCGGCAATATGGCCACAGACTCCAGGTAGATGCTGAAGGTCCACAGGATCTGGCACGGGACAAGATCGAGGTCGACTAATTTTAGCGACATTTAAAGAGACTAGGGGTGTACAAAGCTTTGGAAAACTATCAGCTTCAACTCTGCATCCAAGGAAAAAAATAATCCAAATTCAACAACAATGAAGCTTCGCTAGAATAAATGTTGACAGCTAAAATACTCCAGTTAAGAGCTGTTTTGAGGGTAATCCAGAAAGTAATACCCGTTTGAGTTGTTTTTAACTAAAACATCCCTTTTTTAAATGTTATTTTTTCTCATGACATACCTTAAGCTACTTTTCTACTTAATCCCCACCAAGATTTAGACACTTGTCATACTGTGAGACAAGTTTGTTTTATGGCAACGCTGTGGACATATCTGCCGCCGGATCATTTAACCATTCCTCGACTGCATCCTTCACGTCTCCATTCCTTTCAAATCAAATACTGCCCAAAACTCCCCAGCCAAAATCTTGAAGCCGTGTTTACTTCGTCTCGGAAGCAGTAAGCAGGAGTGCCACGCCACTTGAAAATAGGCTCCTCTGCCGGTTTTGAATGTCCCTCCTTAGTGTTGAGCAATAGGCACCCACAGGGATTCTTATGCCTTTGGTCAAAAATTAACAACCAAAATGCCTCCTCTTCGGTGTCTGTTAATTTTCTCGGTTTTGTCGACGATCAAGAATGGTGCCATTTAATTGATTGGCGCTTGCTCTCGGGGAGAAATGGGAAACCAAAGTTTCGTCCTCTGTTGACAATGTGTTCAAGAAATTTGTCATGTGTAACGTTCCAAGAATGTCAGCTACATCCCCATTCAGTTGTGTGTGTGTGTGTAATTTGAAGATGAATGTCTATAGGCTGGCCCTTTTTTTTCATTCAAAATGAGGGTGCTCTGGTACGAATTATTCATTTTTGAGTTGAGTTTGAATGAAAACATCCAGTTTTTTCTTAGTTCAAGTAATATGGAGTTGAATTTCTGTATTAGATCCATAAATAAGTACAAACCTTTTTTATATAAAAAAAGTTATAGTAAGTTAACACAATTTCAAAATTTTATATACATTTAGCATAATTGTAACTTTTTTTTAATTAGACAAAAGAAAATATTGAGGGACTCGACTTGCTATAAATTATATCTGAAAATTGAATTAAATTAAATTAAACTCTGAATTTTCTAGAAAAAAAATGAAGATTCAGAGTAGGTACTCTTAATTTTTTTTTTGAGTTAAGAAAAATCTTCGACTCGAGTTTGAGCAGCTACTAAAAACAATTGCAACTCGAATTTTGGTATACCTACTCTAACACCCCTAGTTTTAAAAACCAAATAAAAAATCACACTTTCCTGTAAATTGGGCAAGATTATCAACTTTCTACATTAATCTGAACACCTCCATTTAAACAATAAAACTGACGCTATCGGCACAAAACTTGTGTGGAACCAAGTAGTATAGTCACGCTTCAAAACATTCTAGAGCAAGGATTTCCAACTTGAAAGTGCTCGAGGGGTGCCCACAAGTCTAGTGACCGCATCATAATCGACTAAAGCGTGGGAGGATATACGACTCACGTGGATACACAAGTTATTATAAAAATAGAGCACAACTAAGTTCATCACTGAATGAACATCATTTGGAGCTTTCATGGGGTTTTCCCTAAGCAATTCAAAATTATCCTTTTATTCAACTAAAAATATCACTTGGTACTTCAATGGGGGTCTAGATTATTTTTACAAGAAACTTCACGGGCCGCCAGTCGGAAACCCCTGCACTAGAATATAGTCTAGAGCCGACGACTGACCTCGAGCACAGAGAAGTCGTGGTTGATGAGAAGAGACAACGCGACAGCCGGGATGATCAAAAACTCAATTCTGGAACACGTAATATCGGAACATTATTTAGCACATTATAAATGTCATACCATAAAAATAACACTGAGGTCAAAGAATCCAACCTTCGAATCCCCGCTTTGACCCCCCCAACATGCAGGTACTTTAATAAAAGCAGATTTTATTTCTCACCGTATCCTAATACCTGTTTGGGTTGTAAACATACATTAATTACAATAATACCTGCTTCAGTGGCCGCATAGTCTAAGGCGCTACTCTCACAGTCAACTAGACCGCTGATGACAAGGAAAAAGGAGAGTGAGGTTCGAATCCTGGTCGGATGTACCATAATGAGGGTGTCCCACTCGCCCTCCACACAAATGTGGGTACACTTCCTTTAAATATAGCCTTCCCAATTCCTAACACTATTAGCGTAATTAGTACATAAGCATATAACCCCAATAGATAGTAGGACATGGTAATAGCAGCCTAGATGGGTAGTAAGATGTGACAAACGGGGGGAGGACCCTAACGAGCGTGGGTACTCACCTGAAGGTGTCATGGTTATGATCGTAAGTAGCTTTGAACTTTAGGTACATCAGGTAAATGGTCGCGTACGAAGCCCCGATGAAGACCACCTTCATGAACGTGTTGTAAGCCGAGACGTAAGTCGTGAGAAGATCCAGGTATCTTGTCGTGTAAACTATCGCAAACAGAATCTGCGACTTCCCGGAGATACCTACGAGAGGAACAACATTATTGACGATGGTTATCACCAAACTACCAATATAATCAAGTTAAATTACGAGTCACAGTAAAAATTGTGCGGGAAATCTCCAGGTTCGAGACACGTTTATCTGCAAGAGTCTCCAGCATCAGGGGAGTCGCTTGAGCGTCTTATCATATATTACAGCGTATCGTGATTAAAAATGTAACACCGTCATTACATGGAGTTTTTCAGCAAGCTATAACATTACATTTGGGTGACCTGGCGGTCCAGGGGTTCTGTGCTGGCGGCCGGGGTTCAATCCTCGGTCTCAGCACAGATTTATCTGATTACCAAACCTTTCCTTCACCTCTGACAAGACATCTTGTGAATGTGGGGAATGCCAGGCCTCCGCCGTGGTTCGGATTCCACGTAAAACTGTAGGTCCTCCATCTCATCTCACAATCACCCTACCATTACACATTAGCGTAAGTGCGTATAACCCGAACGGGTAGTAAGACGCGGTGATAATAATATTACATTTGTTAATTATAATTATAGCTGCACACATCTGGATACAGGAATCTAACCCGAGACCTTTGTCTTGATATGCCAAGGTTGCTCTAACCACTGAGCTATCCAGGAGTTAGGTCAGGTGACATTTAGATGTGGCTATAGCCGTAGCTAATAAATATAATAGCCTGGCTATTTAATACGTCACAATACGCACATTCCTACGGTTGTCATTGAACTACTGGCGGTGTAAAGCCTTCCCGAGTCGAAGATAGCAGCGTTATGTGATAACTCATGGTCTTAGATGACCATTCATATGTGGCTGACAATTTCCACATTTCCATCGCAGACTCTGCCTTATAGTATGATACTATAATTAAATATTGTTAGTGTAGTATTAGAATACATTTTGTGGTGTAGGGCTTCAAAAAATGTAATCTGCCTAAAAGACAAGAGTTATTGGGTTTTACCCCCCACCCCTGACATTCCAACCTACAATTAAAACCCAAAGCTATGATAAGGCTGTTGATATAATCTTTCATACATACAATTTGTGAGGACATTTATTACGAGTAACGATATGAAGTGACTTGCTAGGAGAGAACTGCCTATAATACATTTTCTAATAGGCGCTGGGATTCTCAATTAAACAAGTTGTTTAAAATATTAAACAATAAAAAAGCTACAAGACTCAGTTTATATAATGCCACGTTTTAATAATCATATCTGAAGAAAAGAACAGAATGATGAGGGGAAAGAAAAACAAACGAAAAGTGAACTATGATCTGTCACATTCCACAATTTGTGTTTTAGTTACATCTATTAACACGACTCAATTTCAAACCCTCAAAACATTTAGGTTTTTAATCGGTCAATCTTAGAATGCATGTTCTAATTCTTTTGTATTTAATGAAAATAATCGCTTAGTGTGAATAATATTTGAGGATACATAGGCCTACGTCCAATAAGGAGGGGGAACGTATACAATTTTGGCTTCAAACAACAACCGCCGGTTAGAAGTAAAGCTCCGAAAGATAACATTAAACATTAAATTCAGTACATACCTGCACATGAACGCGTTTTCCATATTTTCAGGAGTAAAACTATGATAGCAAGAAGATGAGATAAATCCCCAAGAAGCCGAAATATATTCATTTTAGAAAGAATTTGCAAATTTGGCAAATATTCTTCAATGTGACGTGGCTTTCGTCGTCCTCAGATGGCAGCACGTTGAGAATATTGTCACTGCCTACTTGAGCATTTCCTGTAAATATTATATCTAAAATACGTCATTATTATTACAAAAATTGTAATGTAAGTATTTATAATATATTATCAAACACTATTGTATTTTAATTTACAGGTATATAATATATAACTATTCAAGGCAATAATTAAATAAATATATTATACTTGTTTTTTTATTCTATTATAATCACCGAGTCACCGAGGCAAGACGCGTTTATAGCTTACATAAACTCACGACAGATGTCACGGGTGAAGCAATCGAGACTTGCGGCGCTTATCACAACTGCAACGAGTCGAGCATGCGCAAATTTTCATATCTCAAAGCGGGAACAAAACGAGGTTATCTTGCTAAAATGTCAACAGTTGCCCTGTAACTCGCGGCGGGTGATTTTCGTGGGTGACAAATATTTACTTTAATTAATAATTTACGATAAACGTATCGAATAAAATGTCGAAGTAATTGATTAAACTTTAAACAATATTCAGCTATCACAATGTAGGACCAAGTGAAGAAAGTACTTACTTTCAACTATTTGTGAAGGTGAGAAATAAATTCAACTATCTCAGTAGTTTTATTGTGATATCCACGGGCGAAGACAGGGGGTGAGGGTGGTATGGAGTTCAACCTCCCGAAATTTTATGAAGTTTTTTAATTGAAGCTTAGAGATGGCCTTGTATTAAACTTCAAATATTGTATAGAGGCATTAATTTTTCAAAACATTTCCAGGTAAGGACAACTCCAAATAGCTTCTATATGCATTTTATTTGAATGTAAGCGAGGACCCGTCCAATTAACTTCAAAAAGCATTCAATTTTTAAAATGTGTTGGGGGAAGATCACTTTCAATATCATCTAAGGACATTCCATTTTAAAATTTTCTGGTAGAAGGCTACTTCAAATATCTTTTAGAGGCATCTAATTTCGGGAATAGGGCGGCGGGAATCAAACGAAGAACACTCTAAGTGATGATCTTCTAAGGAACTTCAAATTAAAAAA